>JAXIVJ010006368.1:0-67304 GCA_036785665.1 Chirona hameri | reverse complement strand
ATTATATATTGTTTAAAAAGATGCCCTCAAAATCAAACTTTTCAAGCATTTTCCAAAGACCAGAATATATGTTGGAGAACCACATATAGTCAATACCCAAACCAAATTGCAAAGAAATATCTTTGTTTTTTACTGACTTATGGCCTCCTAAGTAAGAGTAACTCATGACGTCATATTTGTTATTGCGTTATGGATTTTATTGACCAGATACAGACAAATAAATGCCAGCACTGTATTTCGGAGACAAAGCCGGTCTAGAGACATGCCTTTTGTATTTATATTTATCCATTTCAAATTGTGATCTTATGTGACCGGACCTTGATCTGAGCTGAGCTTGACACTAACTTCCCTTAAATGAGGTCAGATGGTAAAATGACTATCAATATCGAATTATACGTGTACAATAGCCCATAAAACATGTGTCGCATGACTTTCGTAGATTTTCTGCGCATAGTGACCTTTTGTGACCTGACCTTGGCCTTGACCTTTGCCAAGAATCGCACTTTAGCTCATGTGGGATGTGTATTATACATTTTGTAGCATTGTGGGTGATCATGGTTGCAATCAAAGGCTTTGGATGGAAAGTTGTCCCATAAACTCAAATGCCTCGATGTTGACCTTTGACCCGACTTTGACCTAATATGTGACCTCAATTCTACAATTTCCCGTATGCTTTAGATGCGAGTCACTGAGAGATTTCGAATGCCGCCTTGCGCGTCTCGCTGCGATCATTGGTTCCGGAGATAACGAGAGGGGGGAATTATTTGCCTACCCCAGGTCAATGCCGGGTTAAACCCAGATCAAAAGTGCATATTTTGAGCTCCCTGATTCACCAGCTATCGATTGAAATGCTACATGTTCAAACCGATGCCGTAAATTGAAGCAGAAACGCCGTGTCGCGTTAAAGGCCGTTCTCGCCCACTGTGCGCTGACTGGCTGACAGCCACATTTTCAGCCAATCCCACTTTGTCAGCCAATCAGCGGCGGTCTATAGCTCAATATACGTCATCAAACCAAATATGAAAAACTTAATTTTAAGAAGTTAAGTGAGGTTTTCGAGAAAACAAATATCACCATCGTTTTCAGCAGCACTTACTTCATACTTTCACATTTGTTTATTCATACTAAATTTGCATTATTCTTCTCCAGTATTTTCCAGTATTCTCCAGTCCTCCAGTATTTTCAACTCCAGACTAAATAAATGAGTGGAGTTTAACTTAAAGGGACTGTCCCACCTTAACATTATATTTGTGTTGAGATAGCCATGTTGTTGGATTTGCATTGAAATCTAGTAGGGTAGCAGTTAAAACAAGCACATAGGTCTAATCGAAAAGAAATTCGAGCTTGGTCTTGACAATTGTAACAAATAAACCCTACGTATATTTAAATACGGGTCTAAAGCCGATGACGTCGTCTCTCTTTACCAAATGGTGATGGTAGTCGACTTGTTTTAACGTGAACCTTGGAGATATTTGCTACGTTTCAATGGTTTTGATATTTTTTTTTGTATTCAAAGCACCAGAACTGTCTAGAAATAATTGTGCCCATACTTTGGCAGCGTAAAGGATTTCTGTGTAGCTCTCTAGAGCTCACTATGACGTCATCAACCCAAATATTAAAACCTATTTTTTTAAAGTAAAATTGACAACTGTTTGCGGGAAACAAATGTCATAATCGTGTTCAGCAGCAATTACTTCATATTTTGCACCACAAACGGCGTACATTTGACAACTTTTGGGAAGGTGGGACAGTCCCTTTAACTACGGTTCACTTGCTACCCATCTGAACCGTCCGGTTACTGAACCCTTTTTCTCTCATATGTTTTTTGCGTTTCCTTCCGTCTAATAATGAGAGCGCTAAACTAAAACAAGCACCAATATTTTAAATATAATGAATGTGTGGCATGTGTAAAAACATTGTCTTATACTATCGCAACAAGTTATTTCTACATAGTAAGCAATAGTGCTAACCCGTCCGCTCCGCTGAACGATTACAGGTCAAGTGGCGGTGCAAGCCAGGGATGGGCTAAGGCGATTAAGGATTGCTAACCCGTTCTACCCGTGGCACACCTGTCGTACCTATAATACGTTTTTGTACCCGTCATACATCCGAGGTATCCGTTAAAAACCTACGGTGCCGGACATACACCCGTAGTGCGCACGCGTTGTGCCCTTGTGGAACACGTGATAAACCCGTTATAACCGGTACTCACCCATTATACCTGTGGTACACCCATGGCACCCGTTATAAACTCATTAACCCTTGCCCTACGGGAGCTTTTTTCACCTTCGCCCTACGGAGGGGGTCCTAAAAATACCCCCCTGTTAACTTCCAAACCAAGCAACATAGAGCAACGCAGTAAGAATTTTAGGTTTCGGGTCAACGAGTGACCTTCCAGGTCAAGTGAATGACCTCGATCGACCACGTCCAGAACAGCGATTTTGCTCAGAAAACGTAAAAATGAGAAATTGATAAATGTGAATAAAAACATGTTCCTAGACCAATTTTGTCTCAGAAATACAGAAAAGATAATTATGTATTCGTATCTGGCCAAGAAAATCAAAAAAAAGTTATTTTAGAAAATGACGTCATGAATTTCTTACACTTAGGGAGCCATCACTCAGTCAAAAATAGTGATATTTGTTTGAAATTTGGTTTGAGTATTGTCCATACTCAGTTCTCTCACACCTATTCCAGTTTTTTAACATCGTTGAAAATTTTAATTTTGTGGTGATTTTTGCAACAACAAAAAAAACAGTTTTGGTTGATTTTGGGAGTGAAAAAGCCCAAATTTTGAAAATTCTAGATTGCCATTGTAAAGAAAGGGACACATTTTATCTTTGCTGAATTGTGTTTGCAATTTGCTTTAAAACTCTGTTTTCTACGATTTTTCAAACATTTATCGTTTTCCACGAACATGACGTCATCAAAACATCATTATTTCCAACATTTTTCAACCAATTTCAATTAAAAAAGATCCAGCATACGCATAATTGTTGTATACTTAGCTACTGAAAATTTCAGCAAGATGCGCTGCATCTATAAAAGTTATGCAAGAAAAACCTCAGGGGGGGTCGTTTTAGGGCTCCCCGTAGGGCGAGGGTTAAACCCGTGAGAACTCCACCCCGGCTAATCATATATACAGGGTGTTTCATAAAAATGTATCCACTTTGAAATATCGCGAAAACTCCGGTAGTTTTGGTAGCAGGTCTTCAACCTTATCAGCATTGGAAAGCTGAAGAAATTATACATCACATATGTGATAATCAACTCCATCGACGTTCTATTCACTTAGCTTCACAGCAGCGAAAAAGACATAAAAAATGCTACAAAAACATAGCTATATTTCCGCAAAAGACGTGATCTTTCACAGATCTGAGGTCGCGCTGGGGCAGCAAACAGCAGGTCTTAAGCGCTGGGTCAAACACGCTTGAGCAGCAAACAGTAATGAACATGGAACAACATGGCATGTCTGACAACAACTAAGTTACGACACTCGGGACACCACTCTGACCAAGCCATGGCGGCGACATCACATCAGATGCTCGAAGTGTCGGTCGCCCGACTCCACACAAAGCTGCATCCTGCGTCGCATGTTGGCCATGACCTTGCAGCACATGTCGGCTGTGATGGTAGCCAGGATCTCCATGATGCTCTCCTTCAGGTTATCCAGAGTGCGTGGTTGGACCTGGTACATTCTTCCCTTGATGAACCCCCAAAGGAAAAACAAATAAAGGGGGCTCAGGTCGAGTGACCTGGCCGGGCACGGAAATTCCGTCCTCTGCGAGATAAACCTGTCAGCGAATTTGGCCTTGAGTGCGTCCAGGCTGAAATGAGCGGTGTGTGCAGTGGCACCGTCTTGTTGCTTCCACATTCCGTTCCGTTCCGGATCTTAGGGAAGAAGAACTCCTGGAGCATTGCGACGTAGCACTCGCCAGGGGTTCATCAAGGGAAGGCAGGTCCAACCACGCACTCTGAATGACCTGGATGAGAGCATCAGGGAGATTCTGGCTACCATCACAGCCGACATGTGCCGCAAGGTCATGACCAACATGTGACGCAGGATGCAGCTTTGTGTGGAGTCGGGCGACCGACGCTTCGAGCATCTGATGTGAGGTCGCCGCCATGGCTTGGTCAGAGTGGTGTCCCGAGTGTCGTAACTTCGTTGTTGTCAGACATGCCATGTTGTTTCATGTTCATTACTGTTTGCGGCTCAAGCGTATTTGATCCAGCGCTTAGGACCTGCTGCTTGCTGCTCCAGTGCGACCCCAGATCTGTGAGCAGAGCTTCCGGCATTGAGATGTCTCGAGCGGAGAATGGTGCAATACCTTTCCAGCCTTTCCTCCTGGTGAAAGTTGTTGATTGATTGGTTTTGTTCTAAATGGAATGAGGGTGAAGTCATTTTTACAAAGAAATATTTGTTATGGTTGATTGAAATATGACTTTAAACGAAAAAACATATAATCAATGCACCAGTCTCCTAAATCGTCTTCTATTTGTGCTCACCGATGCCGTTGATGAGTATGCAGGGCAGGATGAGATTGAAGACGTAGAACATGGGCCGCCTGCGCAATCGGATGGTGTAGGTGATGTCCGGGTATGGCTCCGGGCAGCAGCTGTAGTTCTGCACGTTCCGCTTGGCGCTGAAGTCGACCAGGTCAAACTCGCCGTTCGACTGGTAGTTGGAGAGGTCTCCTTCAGGAGACTCGCTGATTATGTCCACCTAAGATTTAGCAGAGGTACACAAACTTGTTAGAGTATATTAGATTCAGTTATGCTTTGAAAATTGAAGCGCAAAAGTGCTTAATATTTTTTTTTAAAAGAAAGTGAGTCAAATTATGTAGGAGGTAGCACTATGTATTATTGTCAAATGAAGGCTCAAAAGTGAATTAGCATGTTTCGTCCTTGAAAATGTGAAAATATTGAATGCTGGAATATTTCTTGCAACATTCTACAAAGCTCAATAATAAATTGCATAGTGCATTAAATATAGTATTGTTGACACCATCCTTCCATTGATCGGTGTTACCTATCTGGTTGCTATTTAAATCAAAGTGTTCCTTAGAACAGTAATGCAAATACCAATCATGCATTACTTTACTGAGCAACTTACAATGTGCAATATTCTTGTTCAAGTAACACGCAAGGGTCATTTCGTCAAATTGGATAGCACTCCACCGTCCATCCTTGTATGGGTGACAATCCTTCATGATAGCGTCCAACAGCTCCGAAAGTGCAGGATTTCAACCATCGTTACGAAGTGAGTATATAATCTTCCGACACCATCAACGCACGTTCGGCCGATTTGAGCGGGTGTGTGGGATCGACACTTAATGGGATAGATCTCATCCGTTCAGGATTTATATCCAATGACCATGAATTTACTGCTAGCTAGTTTGACAGTTGGTTCCCACAATGAGTATTTACGTCGTTATGGTACAGCAATGAAAAGGGCCCCCTGCTGCCGCCGACTTGGTAAAATCTGAAGTCAGACGGGGCCCTCAGGAGCGGAACACGATAGACATAGTTCCGTTCTTCACTATATTCGACGTGTCATCATAACTTGCTGTTACCTTTATTGAATTATAATCACGATGATTCAATATAAGTTACAGTATGTTTTGAATTGAATACCTAATGTGTTATCTACAATGAGTTTATCTACATAATCTACAAACATTTGTGTGTCTATTTTCGACGAGAGTTGGTATAGTGGTGAATAAACTCATTGTATGTGTTATCTACAATGAGTTTATCTACATAATCTACAAACATTTGTGTGTCTATTTTCGACGAGAGTTGGTATAGTGGTGAAAGGATTCGGTTCTTAACCCGCGAGTTACTGGGGTATATTTCATAACGCGACTTACGGGGGGGGGCTATTTCCCCCCCCCCCCCCTTCGGTTTTCCGGAACTACTGGACCGATTGTAAAAAAATTAAAACGACATTCGATAGCCCTGGCAAATTTATCGAGGGAAACATAATATTGTTGACCTCGAAGTCACTGATAACGTCACAGGTCAGGTCAAGTACAAAATGTTTGACCGTATCAAAAGGTCTCGATGGATGGAATTGTCGCGCAAAATTGCGATATTAAACGTATAATCAGTTGATAAATCGGTATGATTCGTGTGTCTGACACTTCTAAGTACCATTCTATGCTGTTTATGACCTTGGGTCAGGTCAAGATCATCCGAGGTCACGAGGTCAAACTGCAAATTACGGTGATTAAGCGTTGTAACACATGTGTATGTTTTTTTTCTCGTCTAGAACGCAAAAAATAACCGTAGAACATTGTTTGTTCCATATCAATAGAAGTAAAAAGCAAAAACGGAAATGCATTTTTTATGCATAGTAATGCTGTGAGAGGTGGTCGATTTGTGTAATTTAAAGGTCATAAGTTAGTCATTTTTAAAGATATCGACTTCAAATTTGGTACACATATTCACTGAAAACGTCTCGATCACATATATTCCGGTTTTTGGATAATTCTGATTTTTGTGTGAAAAGTTTGTAAAAAAATAAATATTTGGATTTCTTAAAATTTTGAATAAAAAAACTAAAAAATCCGAGATATCAGTTTCATAGCCCGGTCTATTGTCAGTAATTTGATTTAAAATAATTTAATTTATCTCTAACATTGTACCTTTCACAGCGTTTTCCGCAAACCATTATTTTTCAATAAAAAACAAAGAACATGACGTCACTCTGACGTAATTCCCGGTTGACCTATCATAACCAAATCTTTTTCCTTTGGCCATCATGTGTAGAATTAATGTGAGAGAAAGTACTGCAAGTTTCGTGGCGATACTGTCGTTGGTTTAGGAGTTATTACAAAATAGCGGGAGGAGGAGGGGGGTCAAAACATAGCCCCCCCCCCCTCCAGTAAGTCGTGGGTTAAGAGAACAGTGCCACTTTAGGACTATTCGAAGGTTTGTCTACTTAAGTTGATTACATGAGGCACTCGATTCGTGCTGGTTGACGCGCTAACCACACTATTCGTCATCATCATTAACATGTAACAAAACGGAAATCGCGCTATCCTTGGCGATGCGGTTGTGATGAATACGAAGCCTTCCCCCAAAAAAGATATGTGTGTTGATGGTTTTAAGGCACGTGTGTGTAATCATAAGAGCATTGTCACACTTATTTAATCTATAAACTAATATAAATATGCATCTGCATAGACTAAATGACTTTTCCAGGTAACACTCAAATCAATGTGTTTTACTATGTATGAACGGTTTCCTTTTAAAGACCGAGCACTATTCTTACGCTACCGTGCCGTGCGCCGTGTGGCATTCATGGATGACATCCGTACCCATTTATGAAGGTACGGACATCTTCTAATTAATTTCAGTTTTTGGGGTTTACTTTGCCTTAATTCAGGACCGTAGCCAGACTTAATTCCCAAAGGGTGCAAATAATTAGCAGAGGGTGCACTAGCATTAGATTATCGTAGATTTACCAACCCAAAGTCTTAGAATATATACAATATTGTTTCTGAAGTTTAGTGTCCAGATATGTATCCTGCTTAGTGGATTGTACTCGAAAGGATAAACAGCGCTTGTGTTCAATTGTTTTTATTCAACTGCGAAAGTCATTTACCTTAACCCGGGCCGTGCCGGGTGGGGGTGTTTAGGCGCCCCCCCCCCCCACCCCCCCCCCCCCCCCACTAAGGTTTTCGAGGATAGCGAAACAACGGCTGCGTGCAGCGCCGATATTTTTGGCACAGCTGTTCGGGCATCAATTTCGCACATTATGTAAACAAAAATACATCGGGTCATCTCAGGTCAGGTCACCAGACCAGGTCACGTGACCCCACCTCCAAAAATGTTTCCGGTCGCACCACAGCCACAGTTTTTGGCCAATCGATTTCGTACTTACAGGATTTCACAAGAGAAATAGTACCCACAATACACTTATCTCGGATTTTTAATATCGGTGACCTTAAGGTCGGGTCAATTTCGTGACCTCCCCATTATAAGTAAATGGGGCAATAATCAAATGCTTCCTATCCTGAGGATACCAATTATATCTGCCCAATTCATTCTGGATCATGTTATCATAGGCCATTATTGACGTTCCAGGTTCAATTTTTGTTCAGTGACCCCTGCAGGGTCAGATGAGGTCGCCCGAGGTCACCAACACTTTTTTGCCAATAACTCTCGACAAAATCAAAATAGATAAGTGAAACTAGCACCAATGTGTTTGTCTCGACGAGGCACGTCTCCCAATGTGCAACATGACCTAATTGGGTCACCACCTTGACCTGGGGTCAAATTTTTAAGTTGACTTAACCTGGTCATCATGCATATGATACGAAGCGCCTTGACGAAACAAACACGATGGCGTCACAATTATCTCCTTATCTTTGTTAGGTAAAAAGATATTTGTGATAACTGTTTTGCTAAAAAAAAATAGTTTTTTTGACATTTGATGAGCTCTGGAGTCTAAAATATTCACCTGAGCTCAAATCTGAGGACACCTTCCAGATTTCACTTTCAAGAGCTTTCCATTGCTTTATATCCGTTTGTTCCTAGCTAGCATAGTTCCTGTGCTATCTGGGAATTTCTGGAGCGAAGTCCTAAAACATGAAAATCTGGTTACCTCAATATTGACCTGAGCAACAAACAAAAAAATGCCTGAATAGTTTCAAAATGCATTCTGGTGAGCTTTTGAACGGCGTCTTTGGTTTTTTGTCTACATCCCATAGAAGCCGAGCTAGAGGGGGCATCGAAACGCCCCCCCCCCCCCCCCCCCCCCGGCACTTCGAAGGTGGCGCCGAGCACCGGCACGGCGCGTGTTAACTACTTGGGATGCACCGTCTAATGTCAGATGGTGCACGGAGATCCCAGGGGGGTTCACACTGCGCACAGGCGCCCAGTGCACCCGGGGTGGGGGGGGGGGGGCGCAAGTTGTTTGGTAGCCGTGACATCACCATGGCAATCGAATCCCGCTCCACAGTGTTAAGGCAATACAAGTAGGCTTGGTAGTTAGCACCCTTTAATTTGTTATCTAAGAGTGATGGATACAAGTATTTATGCTCAATAGGAAGCTCGTTTCTTCAATATTCCTGGAATGGCCTCCGATTTTACCTAAGACACTCCAATCGTTCACAATTATCGGTCGAGTGGAGGCATGTTCCGCCCACACGGCGCGCCGGAGAGGGGTCCGCTGTCAGGGGCTGTACACCGCCGCCGCCGCGCCGGCCGCAAGTTGGTGAGAACCGCTGCGACGCCTTGCCAGAGACTGTACCGCCGCGGGCCCGGCCGCCGCCGCCGCTTGCTGGCCGGCCCGGCGGCGGCCTGGTGCTTCGAAATTTCCGGCGTGAATGCAAACTCTGTTACAGCTGACTAATTGTGATGAATTGTTAGCATGGTGTTTATAGGCATTTTTATAATAAAATTGATGTACCAATGAACTTGAAATATTATTTTCATTCGATTACACACAAAATTGTATTAAATATACTTTGTTTTCTATTCAGATATTTTCCGATGTTATTACCATATCCTACTATATAGTTGAAATTCTAGAAGAAAATGAGAACTATTCCAAAAAACATACCAGAAATAGTTGATATGGTAACAAAATTAGTTTATTCCAGTTTGAACCAGGCGTGACGTAGCCATGGCAGTCGCCAAACTTGGACCTACTCATTATATGAGTGCACCCGCCTGACTACGGGCCTGGCTTAATTTTGATCATGAAGTTCGCCGTTCCGACTGAAGCCATTTCATCTGTGTTTGTACTGGGCCAGCATCGCATGAACTTTGCAACTCAAACTATTTGTAATTTAAATATTATTCAGTGTATGGCAAGTATAAAATAATTAACAATGGCATTTTCCTCGTCGTAAATAAACAGCAAGACAAGCAATTATACTTAGGTGAATTTTCGGCCACTAGCCATAATCAAACCAATTAGCGTTGCAAAAATCAAACTAGTTGTAGGGCCAGCATCTCATGAACTTTGCAACTCAAACTAGTTGTAATCTACGCCAAGTGGCGGACGTTCCAGCTCCAGACGTACCGTGTGCATGCCGTAGGTCCATCTGACGTACCGTGTACATGTCGTAGGTTCAGCTAATGTACCGTGTACCCGTCGTAGGTCCAGCTGACGTACCGTGTACCCGTCGTAGGTCCAGCTGACGTACCGTGTACCCGTCGTAGGTCCAGCTAATCTACCGTGTACCCGTCGTAGGTCCAGCTGACGTACCGTGTACCCGTCGTAGGTCCAGCTGACGTACCGTGTACCCGTCGTAGGTCCAGCTAATGTACCGTGTACCCGTCGTAGGTCCAGCTGACGTACCGTGTACCCATCGTAGGTCCAGCTGACGTACCGTGTACCCGTCGTAGGTCCAGCTGACGTACCGTGTACCCGTCGTAGGTCCAGCTGGCCCACTTCATCTCGCAGCTCTGGATGTCGAACGGGAAGTACTCGACGTCCATGTCGCACGACGATTGGTAGATGCCGTGCGACAGCCACGTCACCTGGCCGTTGCTGTTGATGATGACGTTCGTGTTGATGACGGCCGTGCTGTACTGCGAGTCGGCGCTGCGAGGGACACACGCCGGTCAGATCAAACGTTGGCGTCTTCCTTTGAGATAGTGAAAGGCGGCACTCCATGGTTGTTAACAGGGACACGATACGGTACCGAATGCACGGTACGCGTGCAACGTGGTGTACGTGGTTTGAGTCCATTGCAATATTCATCCACAGGCCTATCTGTGTGTTAGATGCACACCAACGCATTGGAGCTACCAGTTCGTGAGGAATATTGGCTCCACTTGTGAAAATAGTTGTGCAATAGCAATTTGGAATGCCCGCAACTCAATTCAACTGTAGAAGCGAACGGAAAGAATGGTAACTGAAAGTTAAAACTAAGAAGCATCCAAAGTTAATATAAGACTGAAACAAAGCTTAAGAATGCATCGCTTCCACTGCGATAATGAATGTCATCACTCTGCATATCACATCGCTTCCACTGCGATAATGAATGTCATCACTCTGCATATCACATCGCTTCCACTGCGATAATGAATGTCATCACTCTGCATATCACATCGCTTCCACTGCGATAATGAATGTCATCGCTCTGCATATCACATCGCTTCCACTGCGATAATGAATGTCATCGCTCTGCATATCACATCGCTTCCACTGCGATAATGAATGTCATCGCTCTGCATATCACATCGCTTCCACTGCGATAATGAATGTCATCGCTCTGCATATCACATCGCTTCCACTGCGATAATGAATGTCATCGCTCTGCATATCACATCGCTTCCACTGCGATAATGAATGTCATCACTCTGCATATCACATCGCTTCCACTGCGATAATGAATGTCATCACTCTGCATATCACATCGCTTCCACTGCGATAATGAATGTCATCACTCTGCATATCACATCGCTTCCACTGCGATAATGAATGTCATCGCTCTGCATATCACATCGCTTCCACTGCGATAATGAATGTCATCGCTCTGCATATCACATCGCTTCCACTGCGATAATGAATGTCATCGCTCTGCATATCACATCGCTTCCACTGCGATAATGAATGTCATCGCTCTGCATATCACATCGCTTCCACTGCGATAATGAATGTCATCGCTCTGCATATCACATCGCTTCCACTGCGATAATGAATGTCATCGCTCTGCATATCACATCGCTTCCACTGCGATAATGAATGTCATCGCTCTGCATATCACATCGCTTCCACTGCGATAATGAATGTCATCGCTCTGCATATCACATCGCTTCCACTGCGATAATGAATGTCATCACTCTGCATATCACATCGCTTCCACTGCGATAATGAATGTCATCGCTCTGCATATCACATCGCTTCCACTGCGATAATGAATGTCATCACTCTGCATATCACATCGCTTCCACTGCGATAATGAATGTCATCGCTCTGCATATCACATCGCTTCCACTGCGATAATGAATGTCATCACTCTGCATATCACATCGCTTCCACTGCGATAATGAATGTCATCACTCTGCATATCACATCGCTTCCACTGCGATAATGAATGTCATCACTCTGCATATCACATCGCTTCCACTGCGATAATGAATGTCATCACTCTGCATATCACATCGCTTCCACTGCGATAATGAATGTCATCGCTCTGCATATCAGCACGCATCAGGCATGAGCAGGGGCGCAGCCAGACCATCAGAAGGGGGGTGGAGGCCAGTCATGGTGGAGCCCACCCCCCCCCCCCCCTCTAACAAAAATATTCCCCTGGATATGGAAGACTACGGATTTCGGCCACTTTATTTTGCGAGGCCCTCTTTTTAATAAATTATTTGTTCAACTTTTAATGAGCTGGATTGGACCAGGACCCTCAGTATGCATTGTGCTGAGCGCATTACTAATTTGTATTGTTCCGTACAGGAGATTAAACCTATATTAGCTGACAAATATTGCAGCACACACTCTCATGAGTGGGAAATTGTTAAATTATTTTTCACTACCACCACCCAGGGGCGTCGCCGATAGTTTTTGAGTGGGGGGGGGGGGGGGGGGTGGGTCGGCTGAAATGACGGGAAAATGTACCCCCCATTTTGTGCGCGTATTTAAGCCTTTGCAGCATTTTTAATGTGGATTTTCATGTTATAGTAGGTATTTGTTATTTAGCGCCGCCAAGCGGCGCGAAATTTTTACGGGTTTGCCTGATAAACCCCAGAAATATAGGCGGTGGAACTTCTAGAGGATAAGAAGCTAAAAATGGTATTAATTCAATTCAACGTTACGACGAACCGAATACGATGACGATGGCTTCGTTATGACGATGGCCACCGATGTGACACCACGAAGCGGCGTGAAATTTTTATTTTAGGTGGTGGAAAACGAAATTGTAATATTGGAACCAGACCATGAGTGGAGCCAAGCCTCAGGTAATCCCTATTCCTGGTTGCACATCTCGGTATGATGGAAAATATTGAAATGAAGGTAGTTGTTCAGATGCATTAGCCTCGGATAGCAAATCACGATGACCGGTGGCAGTCAGCGATCAATAGTACATAGGATAATAACCAGTAAGGCGCCGTAGTTAGCGATGAACGAGCGCGAAATAAATGTATGGTGAATATCAACCCGTTCGGGCAAGTAGTTCCTGAGATACAAAAAAGGTGCGCACTTGCGCACGTGCAGAGGCACCCCACCCATGACTTGTGGGTAGGCCGCGGCGGAGGGGTCCCTAACCACACACCAAATTTGAACACAATCGGCTCAGCCGTTCCTTAGATATAGAATAGGGGTGTGCACGTGCGCACGTGCAGAGGCACCCCATCCATGACTTGTGGGTAAGTGGCGGCTGAGAGGTCCCTAACCACACACCAAATTTGAAATCAATCGGCTCAGCCGTTCCTGAGATATAGAATAGGGGTGAGCACGTGCGCACGTGCAGAGGCACCCCATCCCTGACTTGTGGTAAACTGGTAGTTGAGAGGTCCCTAACCACACACCAAATTTGAACACAACCGGCTCAGCCATTCCTGAGATATAGGTATAGAGGTGAGCACGTGCGCACGTGCAGAGGCACTCCACCCCTGACTTGTGGAAAGGCAACGGCTGAGAGATCCCTAACCACACTCCAAATTAGAACGCAATCGGTTCAGCCGTTCCTGAGATATAAAATAGGTGTGTGCACGTGCGCACGTGCAGAGGCACCCCCACCCCTGACTTGTGGAAAATTGGCGGCATGGGGTCCCTAACCACACACCAAATTTGCACACAACCGGCTCAGCCGTTGCAGAGTTTTTGCGAGAAAACATTTTTCAACACCCCTCACGCGGCACGCGCCACGCGCAGTGGTAGTCACTCACAAAAGTCGGCACTGGTCTCAAACAAGGTAGGTTGGATGGGGCTGCTCAGCAATGAAGTCAGCTTGTCAATCGGACCTGTGGTTGCAGAGATATGAGCTTCTCAAAAGCGTCGCCACGGTTCGGGTCAGGTCGGGCTGGGCCGGGCCGGGCCGCTCATATTTATATTTTTCCCATATACCACGGAAAGACGAGCGAGCGCTTCGCGCTCGCTCGTATAACTGTATACATATGCACCGAACTGTAACAAACAACTGGTAACAGTGCAAATGGTTTGAAAGAAGCAAGAGGCAAAGCGACTTTTCCGCGCATAAATGGTCCCTGAGGATCTGGAGGAGCCTGGGGGGAGATGGCTTGGGGAGATGGTCCTGGCCTGGTCCCCACTATTAGTTCTTCGGTCCAGCAAGTTGGGCACCGCTGGGGCAGCTTCCGGGTGCCGATGTCCGCGTCTATGCGTTCGCGTCGCCTTTTTTGGAACTCGGCAGACTATGTAGCCCGCTTGAAAGTTAATATTTTATGAAGGGAGTGAGCCCTGGGGCCAGCAATTACCACCAAGGAGAGCATCTGCCAGACACTTAATGGAATTCAATTTCCCATTTTCCAAATTTGCATAAGCAATTGCGAAACTTGTGTCATGCCGCGAAGCGACGCGAAATATTCCAGTTTTTTACTTTGGATAGCTGGATTTTGACTGCTGCAAAGGCAATTTGCACGATAAATTGTTAACTTTCCACGCAAAAAGTGAGAAGCGACCCTCCCATCTTCTGGGAGAGGGGAGGTCCGGACCCCTCTCCCCTCCCCTCCGTCGGTGACGTTTTTTTTTTTTTGTTTTTTTTTTGTTCTTCAAAAAAGTATATTTGTCACCAAAAAATACCTTGAAAAACATACAGTAGAGTGCAGTTCAGCATACAGTACATCCTATAAGTAATCATGAGCGATCATGGGCGACCCTCGCCCGCGCCGCCTCGCGTTTTGCAGCGGCTCCCGTTCGCGAAGCGGCACCCCCACGCCATCGGCCGGGCGTGCGAGCCGTCGACCAGCAGGGCTGGCGCCCCGCACGCCCGGCCGGCCGACCGTCCCCGCAGCTCATGCTGAGGGCCGGTCCCGGGTTAGCCCGGGCAGGGAAAGGGCGGGGGCCTATCCTATTCTTCTTCTTTTCCATTTATTGGGACACGACCAATATTCACATTCCTCACAGCGCACAAGGACCGTCTTGTATGCCTCATCCTATGGTAACTGTCTGCCATACACCGACTCATTCGCATCTTTACTACCATAGACCTAATTGTCCAACGGGAAAACATCGCGTCGCTGCATCATCGCGTGACATCATAACATGAAACATTGCATATGTGAGTGTGAGTGTGTGTGTGTGTGTGTGTGTGTGTGTGTGTGTGTGTGTGTGTGTGTGTGTGTGTGTGTGTGTGTGTGTGTGTGTGTGTGTGTGTATGTGTGTGTGTGTGTGTGTGCGCGTGCGCGTGCGCGTGCGTGTGCGTGTGCGTGTGCGTGTGCGTGTGCGTGTGCGTGTGCGTGTGCGTGTGCGTGTGCGTGTGCGTGTGAGTGTGCGTGTGCGTGTGCGTGTGCGTGTGCGTGTGCGTGTGCGTGTGCGTGTGCGTGTGCGTGTGCGTGTGCGTGTGCGTGTGCGTGTGCGTGTGCGTGTATGTGTATGTTATTCTGAAGCCACGAGTGGTGTAAGCCGCATACGGGTACGGCAAGCAGCGCCCAAGCGCAGGCGCCTGGCCCAGGGGGACTCCGGTGCGGGTGGTCCGGGATCTTCTTCAGAGTGGCGACGGCCTTGCCACCACACCACCCCTCCCCCAATTAAAAAACGCATCACATTTATCAAATTACCATTTTGGGGAAAGCTCGAGAGGTCCCTGGGCAGACACTAATGGCCCCTGGGCAGGTTCGAGAGGCCCCTGAACAGACTCAATGGGCCCCTGAGCAAGCTCGAGAAGCCCCTGGGCAGGCTCTAATGGGCCCCTGGACAGAACACATGCCTCGCATGGTTTAGGGCCAACAGGGTTCCGGTACATTTTGAAACGACATGGTTCACATGGTTGCGATATGTCAGGTGTTTGTCCATGACGACACCAAGGTTGTTCACTGTAGTGGACTCGTCCACCGTGGTGCCGTCAAACCTGACACTAATTGGTGGCATGTCCTTCAACATCTGTCGTGTGCCGAACACTATCAGTTGGCTCTTAGAAGCGTTCACCTGCATTTTGTTGGCGCAGAACCATGCGTACAGTTTTGTAAGTGCATGTTCCATCGTCGAGACTAAACTACTCAGGTTCGCCTTTTTGCCGGATACTAGGAGCTGTGTATCATCGGCAAATTGTACAACAGTGACTTCAGGTACATGCAAGCACATGTCGTTGGCGAATATAGCGAACAATAGACAGCTGAGAGATCCGCCTTGATAGATACCGGAAGTGATGGGTAGTGATTTTGAGAGAGTGCATGACCCGTCAGTATTGCGAATTTTCACCTGCTGCGACGATACAGGGCTGAGCGGTCGTAGCCTCTCACAAACGGCTGCCGATACAGGTGATTTGTTTTCTGCCGCATTGCTAGAAGCTCAGGGACCAACATAGAGAAGTGCCTGAACGACAGGGCGATGTAAGACATGAGTCTCAGACCCAGGAAGATGAAGTCAGTGAGGTCTGTGAAGCAAGTAACAAGCAACACACTGGTGTCAAGAGAGTACATCTGTGGACCGACCTCTTGCTGTTCGATAATTCGGGGGTATTACTCCAGGGTGTGTCCCTCGCACAGGTGTCCATGTGTATGCCTCGGTTGTATCGGAGCGGAGAGGCAGCACTGCCGGGCCAGAACAACATAACAATGAAGAGAAGCTTTTAGGTGGTCGAGCAAGCAACGAAGATGTGGAGGTCAAACTTACGACTGTAATATACGAGAAACAGTACCATCAGTGACGAAAACCTATGAGCGACAGTTCGGAATTGGAGCAGTGATCATCGGAGGTCCAAATGTTCATAGAATCTCAGCACCCGCCTGTCAGAGCACCGCCTGCTGTGACCGCCTGGCGGTCACCTGCCGTAACCGGACGACCGCATGTCGGTCACCTGCTGTGACCGGACGACCGCCTGGCGGTCACCTGCCGTGACTGGACGACCGCCTGGTGGTCACCTGCTGTCACCTGCTGTGACCGGACGAACGCCTGGTGGTCACCTGCTGTGACCGGACGAACGCCTGGCGGTCACCTGCTGTGATCGGACGACCGCCTGGCGGTCACCTGCTGTGACCTGCTGGCGGTCACCTGCTGGCGGTCACCTGCTGGCGGTCACCTGCTGTGACTGGACGACCACCTGGCGATCACCTGCTGTGACCAGACGACCACCTGGCGATCACCTGCTGTGACCGGACGACCACCTGGCGATCACCTGCTGTGACCAGACGACCGCCTGGCGATCACCTGCTGTGACCGGACAACCGCCTAGCGGTCACCTGCTGTGACCTGCTGGCGGTCACCTGCTCGCGGTCACCTGCTGCCATCGGGCTGATCGGTCGTAGCCTCTCACAGCCTATATTTCATGGGAACAAGTGAGGAGGCGACAGCGCAGCTCCCGACTGAGACGACACCTAGCCTACTAGTTGGAGCGCTGAATATCCAGTCTCCGAAGCCGAAGACACTTGAACTAACCCGAAAGCTCCATGTATACGGCTACGACGTGATATTACTGACCAAGACCTGGTCGAAGTCTGACATCTCTAGCCGCCTCATCACGATCCCCGGATATAATCGTTCCCGGTGAGATGGTCCGGACAGCTGTCGATGTCGCGAAGTTACGACTCTCCTTAAGTTTTGTCTCACTGCATCATCTTTGAAAGTGTCGTCAAGGTCAACCTACCGCAACCCAGTGTCGTCAAGGTCAACCCAGTGTCGCCAAGGTCAACCCTCCGCATTCCTGACAGCGAGCATGAAGTTCTCTGGGAATGCTGCTTGCGGACGTCTGCTGGTTGTCTGTTCCGTTTACTGACCGCTGGAATACACAGCAGCTGCCCTTCACGCTGACCTCGAGCACCTCGCGACAAGAGAGCAACCCATCAATATCAACCATCCGAATGCAACTGTGGTGATCTGTGATGACCTTGACCTCTAAGTGCGATATGACAACGTTAACGTAGCACTGAGCAGAATCCATTCTATGTAGTTCCTCCCTACCAAACGGAGGCCGGTTAACAACAATTTTGTGTTAGAGCACCGAGTTTGTACAATAGTGTTCTTACCGAGCCAAATGACTTGCGTCAGCAGAGCTTAGTCGCGGGCTGAAGCGAAAGTTTCGTAATGTGACAACATTTCTTTATATATCTGACCAGCCATTGTCGCAAGTGAATTGATGGCGTTTTTATCTGTGGAAATGTGTGTCTGTGGGCATGTGTCGGTCTCAAATCATCACTCCCACTCAAGGCGCAATAGCCACTGTGTCCAGTGGACAAACCCATGCTCGAAAAATAAATAAAACTACACAAGATAAAACCAAGAAGCATCAAGGCCTGAACAGGGCCCAAATAAAACCCTAAGAAATAAAGCTATATAGGGACATACAAATAACCACCAACAGCGCTGTCCGTTACAATTGAAACGAGCAATGAAACAACTCAATATTGTATTTCAGTAACAGTATATTCTCTCTGTGCATACAAGACGAAATTGGCCAGCATTGCACTTACTTGTTGTATAATATTATGTCGGGCTTCCAGACCCGGAAATAAGGCATCCGTATTTTCTGGACGCCGCCAAAGTCTGAGACGTTCCAGGTCAGGTGGTAGTCGGTCCACACGTGAGTCAGCCAGCAGTTGGTCGTCAGAATCTGGTTCCTCTCATCCTGCATGAGCAGCGGGGAAATTATCAGTCCGGTTTATCTTAACGACTCCAGCACGCCAAATCAGAAACGTCAAGTACAATTTGGGGTTGGAAAGCTAAATGAGAAAAGCAAAGCTAGAATAGTGGTTGCGTCAAGTCAAGTTCCCCGTTTTCCGACGTCTTGGAGGAGTTAACGCTATTGGTCCTCGATAATCGTGCCAGGATTCAACACATTTGTAGGCGAATAGGATAGTCACTCAGCAGCACATGCGGCGTAAGTTCAGAGTAGAGCCCTTCATGGAGCCGGAATCCAGTATGGGAATGGAAATGGGACGGGAATGGCTGGGAATGGAGCACATTTTTGGGAAATTAACGGTTTGGAACGGTTTACGGGAGACTATATAATTTTGTCGCGACCCCCCCCCCCCCCCCCCCTCCCCCTCGCCCCCCCCCCCCCCCCCCCCCCCACAACAACAAAAAAATCATAAGAAAACCTGAATTGAAACATTCTGAAGTGCAGCAACTATCACACAACACATTCTTAGCATAAAATAAGAGAAAGACATGCCAATTGCCAATGCCAAGGTTCCAGAAATGTGAGTTGGAACAGTAGCGTACCCAGGATTCACTCCAGGAGGGGGCAATTTTTGCTCAGGGGGCATCAAGTACCACCACCAAAAAAACTCACCGGATTTAGCCCACTATATTTTTAAAAGGGCATATTTTCACAATTTTTCTCTCTAAAAAATAGAAAAAAACATTCATTTTTTTTCGACCAAAGCGGGTACGTACAGACCTGCAGGGGGGGGGGGCAATTGCCCCGTTTTCCCCCTTCCCCTTGTATACGCCTATGGCTGGGAACTAAATTCAGTATCCCTACCAGGAATTGCGTGTGGATAGCATGAGGCCACTACGGCCGCATCAATCAATTTCCGTTGTGTTGGCCAACAGCCAACAAAACGGAAATTTGCAACGGCCGAATTTGTTGACTAAAATACGCATGTAGGTCAAATCGCAAACGAGGATCACGAATCTGATGTTATTTTTAATGCCAAGGTCAAGGTCAAATGAGTAAAGAAGGTTGTGCATCCTTATGTACCTTTTCACGGATAAACGGTACATCGCACGGCCTCGCAATGACGACTATTCGAAAGAGCGCCTCAAAATGAAGGTGGGGTTTTCCTCAGAATTTCGATTAAGGTCACCCAAGGTCACCCATCAAGGTCAAACTATCAAAATCAATCAAAATCGCCCTTATGTACCTGTTTACGGACAAACGGTACACCACACGGCCTTGCAAAGGCCACCATTCGAAATAGCGGCTCAAAATGAAGGTGGGGTTTTCCTTGGAATTTTGATTTAGGTCACCCAAGGTCACCCATCAACGTCAAACTATCAAAATCAGTTAAAATCGACCTTATGTACCTTTTTACAGATAAACGGTACACCGTACGGCCTCGCAATGGCCACCATTGGAACGAAGGACTCAAAATGAAGGTGGCGTTTTCCTTGGAATTTCGATTAAGGTCACCCAAGGTCACCCATCAAGGTCAAACTACCAAAGGCGGGGGCACTCCTGGTCACCTGTTAATGGGTGGCGGCATAAAAAAGTCAACCAAAATCGACCTTATGTACCTTTGTATGGACAAACGGTGCTTTGCACGTTTTTTTAATAGCACGATTCGAAAGAACACCTCGAAATGAAGGTGGGGGTTTTCCTCGGAATTTGTATTTAGGGCACCCAAGGTCACCTATCAAGGTCAAACTATCAAAATCAATCAAAATTGACATTATGTACCTTTTTACGGACAAACCGTGCTTTGCACGGTTTTGAAATGACACCATTCGAAAGAGCGCCTCAAAATGAAGGTGGGATTTTACTCTTAATTTCGATATAGGTCACCCAAGGTCACCCATCAAGGTTAAACTATCAAAATCAATCAAAATCGACCCTATGTACCTTTTACGGACAAACGGTACACCGCACGGCCTCGCAATGGCCACCATTCGAAAGAGCGGCTCAAAATGAAGGTGGGTTTTCCTCGGAATTTCGATTTAGGTCACCCAAGGTCACCCATAAAGGTCAAACTATCAAAATTCATAAAAAAATCTGTCTGTTGGCTAACTTCACGGCCAACAGCCGTGAAGTTAGCCAACAAGTAGCAAAAAATGGCATAATCTTCACACTGTTTCTTAAGTAGAAAGATTATTATGCCATTTCTTTCAACAATTGTCTGGTATTTACTTTGTAAAATAAACCAATAATATGTGGTCGAAGGATATAGGTTGCATTCTTCGTAGACGCGAAAAAATCAGCTGACTGCGTGGAGCGCAATGTTTGCGATTTGCGCGCTAATGTTTGCGATGTTTGCCTAAAATACGCATGTAGGTCAAGTCGCATACGAGGATCACGAATCTGATGTTATTTTTAATGCCAAGGTTATATATCAAGGTCAAATGAGTAAAGAAGAGTGTGTACCCTTATGTACCTTTTCACGGATAAACGGTACACCGCACGGCCTCGCAATGGCAACCATTCGAAAGAACGCCTAAAAATGAAGGTGGGGTTTTCCTCGGCATTTCGATTAAGGTCACCTAAGGTCACCCATCAAATTCAAACTATCAATATCAATCAAAATCGACCTCATGTACCTTCTTGACGGACAAATGGTACACCGTACGGCCTTGCAATGGCCACCATTCGAAAGAGCGGCTCAAAATGAAGGTGGAGTTTCCTCGGAATTTCGATTATGGTCACCCAAGGTCACCTACCAAGGTCAAGCTATCAAAATCAACCAAATTCGACCTTA
The DNA here is from genome assembly GCA_036785665.1 of Chirona hameri. NCBI lineage: Eukaryota > Metazoa > Arthropoda > Thecostraca > Balanomorpha > Balanidae > Chirona > Chirona hameri. Next base: position 45,806 of record JAXIVJ010006368.1, on the reverse strand, counting down.
TGTACCTTTTTACGAACAAACGGTGTTATGCACGTTTTTTTTAAAATGGCACCATTCGAAAGAACGCCTCAAAATGAATGTGAGCTTTTCTCCGAATTTCGATTTAGGTCACCCAAGGTCACCTATCAAGGTCAACTATCAAAATCAACCAAAATCGACCTTATGTACCTTTTTACGGACACACGGTACACCGCACGGCCTATCAAAGTCCACCATTCGAAAGAGCGGCTCAAAATGAAGGTGGGGTTTTCCTCGGAATTTCGATTTATGACACCCAAGGTCAACCATGAAGGTCAAACTAACGAAATCAATATTGGGTGACCTAAATCGAAATTCCGAGGAAAACTCCACCTTCATTTTGAGGCGCTCTTTCGAATGGTGCCATTAAAAAACCGTGCAAAGCACCGTTTGTCCGTAAAAAGGAACATAAGGTCAATTTTGGTTGATTTTGATAGTTTGACCTTGATGGGTAACCTTGGGTGACCTTAATAGAAATTCCAAGAAAAATCCACCTTCATTTGGAGGCGCTCTTTCGAATGGTGTCCATTGCGAGGCCGTACGGTGTACCGTTTATCTGTAAAAAGGTACATAAGGGTACACAACCTTCTTTACTCATTTTACCTTGACATGTGACCTTGACATTAAAAATAACATCAGATTCGTGATCCTCGTATGCGACTTGACCTACATGCGTATTTTAGGCAAGCATCGCAAACATTAGCGTGCAAATCGCAAACATTGCGAGCCACGCAGTCAGCTTATGTTTCGCATCTACGAAGAATGCAACCTATATCGTTCGACCACATATTATTGGTTTATTTTACAAAGTAAATACCAGACAATTGTTTTTAAAAATGGCATAATAATCTTCCTACTTCAGAAACAGTAGGAAGATTATGCCATTTTGTCCTGCTTGTTGGCTAACTTCACGGCTGTTGGCCGTGGAGTTAGCCAACAGCCAGATTTGGATGAATTTTGATAGTTTGACCTTGATGGGTGACCTTGGGTGACCTAAATGGAAATTCCGAGGAACAACCTACCTTCATTTTGAGCCGCTCTTTCGAATGGTGACCATTTCTAGGCTGTGCGGTGTACCGTTGGTCCGTAAAAAGGTACATAAGGCCGATTTTGATTGATTTTGATAGTTTGACCTTGATGGGTGACTTTGGGTGACCTAAATCGAAGTTCAGAGGAAAATCCCACCTTCATTTTGAGGCGCTCTTTCGATTGGTGCCACTTAAAAAATCGTGGAAAGCACCGTTTGTCCGTAAAAAGGTGCATAAGGTCAATTTGATTGATTTTGATAGTTTGACCTTGATGGGTGACCTTGTGTGACCTAAATAGAAATTCCGAGAAAAATCCCACCTTCATTTTGAGCCGCTCATTCGAATGGTGGCCATTGCCAGGCCGTGCGGTGTACCGTTTATCCGTAAAAAGGTACATAAGGGTACACAACCTTCTTTACTCATTTGACCTTGACCTATGACCTTGGCATTAAAAACAACATCAGCTTCGTGATCCTCGTATGTAACTTGACCTACATGCGTATTTTAGGCAAAAAATTCGGCCTTTACAAGTTTCCGTTTTTTTTGTGTTGGCTGTTGGCTAACTTCACGGACATGCCGTATCAGGGCCTCATGCGGCCACAGTGGGCTCACGCCCACACACAATGCTATGCTATCCACACACAATTCCTGGTAGGGATGCCTACCTGAATTATTTGACCTGACAACCTGGTGGTACGCATAGATAACCAAGAAAATAGCTTATTCTGAAACTTGGTTGCAACCCAATACCCATGTACTAAACAAACATAGGCACTGCACATTTGCATAACATAAAAACTTCTAACATTGGACTGAAAACTGAAAAAGGTGAGTGCAATTGTTTTACTGAGGGCTAGCAGCTGTCTCCAAATTGAAATGGCGTGTGGATAGCACGTGTGCCCACTCCGGCCGCATGAGGGCATCATTCGGCCAGTGGGTCCACATGCTATCCACACGCAATTCCTGGTTGGGATGAAGTCACTTACCCTGCCTAAATCCAGCAGCTGGTAGGTTTACCCAAGATTCATTTGCTAATAGATTACCTGCATACAAGTAAACCAAAAAAACGCATGGAGTATGGACCGTCGTATCACTGTGAACTCAGGAGGTGACACCGCTTGAGCGCCATATAGGTCGCCTCGTCGCTGCTCACAAAACGTGATTTGACGTCACTGGCGGCAGAGCGCTGCACCAATCAAATTTCAAGATTGCAGCTATTAATAGCGCAATAGTTGAAATTGAACAGTCTGTTGGTGGCGTGTTGCGTGCGGGTTTCGATGGCTGACGTTCGTCAAATTAGCAGCATCAGATATCACACTGGCAGTGTGATATTCCGAGGTGTCTCGATTTGTCCCAAATTTTGCATGCAGGGCCTCCTTGATGCTCTGATTCCGAAAATATGCCGCCTCTATAGGGTGGTATTTTTGGTCGTTTACGAGTTACAGTCATGCGCTTGAGCGCGGCGCCGACGAAGGAGCCGGGCACCGCCAGTGACGTCATCTGGAGGTCCTCCGAGTTCAAGGTCAAATGGCTCGTGTATTTACCTGGTTATAGGGCCTTGTGTGAACTGTGAAATATGGCTCGCACTAAAAGCTGGAGTTTTCGCAGCAGTTGGCCGCTAGAGACCGCTAGTGGGCCGGGGTGTTATGACGTCGCAAGCAAACATTTAGCAACTAAAGCTAAATATATATTTGATTGTAAATAAGTAAAGAAAAAAATATTTGCATATGTATTTGTTTATAAATAAATAAACACATATTTAACATTAAATGGTACCACTTGCTTGCAACGTCATAACACCCTGGGTCACTAGCAGTCCCTGACGGCCAACTGCTGCGAGAACTCTAGCTTTTAGTGCGAGCCGTACACCGTGTTATTTGCTATACCAAGGCCATATAAATTAGAATGCTATGCTATACAATGAATATCACAGCAAGTTGAAGCGTTCAGTAAGTGTTCACACTCCAAAGTTCAAACTTAAAACTAAAAGTCCTTGGCCAAAGTGGGTGATAAATGGCCAAAGTGGCCAAAGTGGCCTTGGTGACTGGTGAGGGTTGAGGACTTGTGTAGCAGTGAAAGCTATATGGGGGTGAGGTGTTGATAATCATCTTCAAGTCTATTTCTGCTCGAAGAGGTTATCGTGTTAAAATGTAAGATGAAAGAATATTTATATTTTCATTTTGATAATGGCTCCTGACTCCTGAGTCCTGAACTTCACACATCTTCTGTTAATTTCAATTTGGAGGGAAAGGACCGCTAGAATTCCATGCAGCCAGTGTAAACTGTAAGGGAACATTATGAGCTTCATTAAATAATATATAGTTTATCTCAAGTGCCCACCTCACTTACCTAAGTTTCAAATTTCCTTCTCAAGTGTTATTATTATAAAGCCATGCCATGTCAATTGTCAATGTAGGTTGGTAGCGGTAGGTGCCCAAGCGATTTGTTGGACCAATCGGCTATGTCTTGATGCAATGTGTGATGTATGACTGAAACAACCAAACCATACCCAAATCTATAGTTAATTTCATTTGATTTTTTCTTCTTTCTTGTGAATGTCCTGGTTGGATTGAGCGTTCCATGTGAAACAAGGAAACATACTTAATTCTTTCAAATATGACCATAACTCACAAGAAATCTTACACCACTCACATTGAGTGTGGGAGTTGTAAAGCATGACAAATGCATTCTTATATTGTATCACCACAAAAGGTTGTTGCTGCTGGATTAGGGTGTGTAGCCGTGTCGTTGCGTGAGGCTATCACAAAAGGTGAAATATGTTTACACTTTTAAAAGGGTGCGGGTGTCTTCAATTTTTGGTGGAAAACGATACATGTTTAAAAACCGTAGAAAATCGAGTTGTAAAGCAAATTTCAAAAAAGGTCAAATGAACGGTAGCCGGTAGGAACGGTAGCCCCTTCAGTTATGAAATGGGGGTGGAACGGGTTTTGATCTGGCTGAATGGGCTGGAACGGAAGGGGGCTGAAAATGTGTCCCGTGAAGAGCTCTAGTTCAGAGGTCCGTTGTGGGTAGACTGTACCGCAGTTCACACCTGCTATGCGGCACAGCCTACCAGTGGTGGATCCAGGGGAGGCGTAGGGGTTGAAGCCCCCTGCCTTAGAAAACGGCGCCCTTGGGAACCGCGACGCCGTTCTGGCAAAGGATTTGCCGGCGCCGAAGGCGCCGTAGCGTTGTTGGAAGGCCGCCAGGGCGCCCTTGTGTCTACCGACAGCATCGTAGCCCTCTTGAAAGGCTCCCTGGCACCATCAGAAGACAGCTTGCCGCCCTCACAACGCATTAAGCCGCCCTCAGAAGGTACATCGCCGCCCTCGGAAGGCATTATGCCGCCCTCGGAAGGCATCATTCCGCCCTCGGAAACATCGTGTCGCCCTCGGAAGACATTTTGCCGCCATCGGAGTGCATTATGCCGCCCTCGGAAGATGTCTTGTCGCCCTCTGAAGGCATCTTGACGCCCTCAGAGCACATTATGCCGCCCACAGAGCGCAATATGCCTCCCTCAGAGCGCATTATGCCGCTCTTGGAAGCCATCATACCGCCCTCGGAAGACATCTTGCCGCCTTCGAAAGGCATGTTGCCGCCCTAAGATCGCATTATGCTGCCCTCGGAAGGCATCATGCCCTCCTGAGAGTCCAGAGAGCATTATACCGCCCTCGGAAAGCATCATGCCGCCCTTTACAAACATTTTGCCGCCCTCGGAAGACATTTTGCCGCCCTCGAAGTGCATTATGTCGACCTCGGAAGATGTATTGTTGCCCTCCGAAGGCATCTTACCGCCCTCAGAACATATTATGCCGCCCTCAGAGTGCAATATGCCGCCCTCGGAAGGTATCCTGCTGCCCTCAGAGCGCATTATGCTGCTCTTGGAAGGCATCCTGCCTCTTTCGGAGACATATTGCCGCCCTCGGAAGGCATCTTGTCGCCCTCAGAGCGCATTATGCCGCCCTCGGAAAGCATCATGTCGCCCTCGAAAAACATTTTGCGCCCTCGGAAAACATTTTGCCGCCCTCAGAGTGCATCATGCCTCCTTCAGAGTTCGGAAGACGTCTTGCCACCCTCGGAAGGTATCATACCGCCCCCGAATGGCACCTTGCCGGTCCGAAAGAGATATGGTGTCCCGGCGCACTCAGAATGATGGAACCCTGACGCCTCCAGCTTCCCTCCGACGGCGACCTGACACCCGTAACCTTCGAAACCAATAATACGCTTTTGCCCCCCTCCCCCCTCCCGATAGCGTCCTGGATGGCGCCTACGAAGAGGCCTGGACCCCCATGAAATAACCGTGACACTTTTCTTAAATATGCCTGGCGAGGCGTTGAAGGTGCTGACGTATTGCACCTTTCACACTCGGGGCGCCTAAAAATAGCTTGGATGAATGTCCAATGTCCATGATGTCCACAGCTCCACACAAACATTTTCAGCGTCGGTCACCGATTTTTACGCGATTTGGTCCTAAGGACTAACGTCAAAACGAACCTCTTGCTTTAAAATATCAGGTCCACTTTGACCTTATTGGTCTCCTTCAAGATCAAATTCAAGGTCAAACGACGGGGAACGCTGTAGCGCCCTAAGTTACTGTCCGATCACAACAAATTGGTCTCTACGATTCCTTGTGCCCAGTTCCAAGATGACAAGAATGTTCAGAGTTGTGCACCGTGACCTTCAAGTTAGCGCCCAAAGTTGGGCGCTACAGCGTTCCCCGTCCTTTGACCTTGAAGGTCACGAGGAACAAATTTACTCTAAGAATACTTGTCATCCTGGAAATTGGCACGGGGCATCGTTTGAGACCATCTGTGTTGCAATCGGACGCAAACTTTGGGCGCTACAGCGTCCCCCGTCCTTTGACATTAAATTTGAACTTGAATGGGACCTGTAAGGTCAAAATGGACCTGATTCTGGGAACAGGAGATTCGATTTGATCTTGAGACCAAATGTAAAATTGTAAAATCGGTGACTGACGCTGAAAGCGTTTTATAATCTCCTTGGATTGGCGCGACCCAATAAGAACGACTCAACTGTCGTAACACAAGATTTTGCTCCTTGTTTATTCACGTATGCAACTTAGTTTCCCGATGTTACGACAATATATTTTTTTTTGCTTCTCCGGGCTACATGTAGTTAGCCCGGAGAATTAGCAATCATGTAAATCTTGTGAATGATGTGAACCAACGTATACATAGATCCGCAGTCGGACCTTCCGATCATGTCACCAGACATTCAAAAGGGTCCCGTGCCTCGCTGGGGTATTCAGACAAACGGGGGGGGGGGATATACTGCCACCTCGTTATCTTCCGAACCAATAATTGCAGCGAGACGCGCAAGGAAGCAATCGAAAGCTGTCAATGAGACGCACGTAAAACATACGTGAAATGTTCAAAATAAGGTCACGTGTCAGGTCACGGTCAGGTGAAATGTCAAAATCGAGGTATTTGGGTTGATTTGCTATACTTTCCATTTAAAACCTTATATTGCGACTATTATGACACAACGTGTTCTCCGAAGCATAATGCATCTTCCGCATAAGGAAAATTGAGATTGTAAGCAAAGGTCAAGCCGTCAAGGGCAGGTCAAAAAATATAACTATCGGCAAAAGGTCTACGAAAGTCATGCGACACATGTTTTATGGGTTATTTTACATGTATAATTTGATAGTAGTAGCCAATTATACACCTTGGCCCCATATAATGACCCTTAAGCGAAGGTCAGGTCAAGGTCAGGTTGCATAAGGTCAAAATTAGAAATTGATTAAGATAAATAAAAAAGTAATGTTTCTAGACCAGTGTTGTCTAATAAATACAGTGGTGGCATTTATTTGCCTGAATCTGGTAATTAAAAGCCATAAAATGCTATTTCAACAAATTACATCATGAGTTACTTGGGAGCCAAAAGTCAGTCAAAAATAAAGATTTTACATTGAAATTTGGTGTGGGTATCGTTCATACTTGGTTATCCAATATATATTCCGTTTTTTATATCTTTGAAAATTTAGATTTTGTGGGAGTTTTCCTAAATAAATAATTTTTGTATATTTGTTTTTGGGTCAAAAACTAACAAAAATGCAAATCTGAGATAGCCATTTTCAAGAAAATACCATTCTCTTTCATTTGACCTTTTTTGAAATTTGCTTTACAACTCGATTTTCTACGGTTTTTCAAACATGTATCGTTTTCCACCCAAAATGGCATGACCTGACGTCACTAATACGTCATTATCTCCCAAACTGTTTCACTAATTTGAATGACATCAGTTGGGAAAACTACGGGGAGGCGATCTAAAAATGAATCAATCAAAAATTAGGTCGTGACGTCATCGAAATGGGCGGAGGGAGCCATGCCCTTATATGGAGATCTGATCTAAAAATTGATTTTTTTTTCTCTTCTGACAATTACACCTTCAAACACCATATCACCCCTCAAAAATGTAAATCACGCCTGGATTTTTTCCGGTTGAAACTGCACGAATTGCACCATTATATTTTCTTGTACTTGTATGATCAGATCCCTACTTTGGCAGATATGGCCAAAGTAAGGCTCGGCGATCTCAATTTTTTCGGCACTCGCAAACTCAGCGATCTAAATTTTGATTCGCCATCTGACTTCACGATCTAAAATTGGATTAGCTGACTGACGACCGATCTAAAAATGTATTTCACGGTGTGGTCGTTGCGTCGCGGAATCAATATTTAGATCGTGATTTACAGTGGAACAAGGGCAATCGCCGAATCTGGTCACATTTATTATTCCGATATATTGATAGACAACATGTTCTCCAACACTTTTTAACCTCCGAGTATGCAAATGTTGCTCCGAATTGGCCTAATGACATAGGCCTCTCAGTTACTGGACAGTTACTGATACTGCATGTATGCCCAAATATGGGCATAACAAAATCTAAAAAAAATCTTGATCTATTTTTGATCTCCCCTCTGTAGTTTGCCCAACTAACATGTTGAGAGAAGACGTAAAATGGATGCAACATAAGGTACGGAACGTTTCGCGTCAATATCTATCATAGTTTTCAAGATATTGAGAAACTGCCCCCCCCCCCCGGGGCGCGGGTTAAGAAAGAGGCATATTTGACCCGTTTAATTTACATATTGGATTGGCGCCCCTCTGGACCATGTCGCCCCTGTCACCAAGGAAATATGCCGCCCTCGGGCCTGAAGCCCCCTGCCTTAAAAATCCTGGATCTGCCACTACAGCCTACACCCGCAGTTCACACCTGTTATGCGGCACAGCCTACACCCGCAGTTATCACCTGTTATGCGGCACAGCCTACACCCGCAGTTATCACCTGTTATGCGGCACAGCCTACACCCGCAGTTCACACCTGTTATGCGGCACAGCCTACACCCGCAGTTATCACCTGTTATGCGGCACAGCCTACACCCGCAGTTATCACCTGTTATGCGGCACAGCCTACACCCGCAGTTATCACCTGTTATGCGGCACAGCCTACACCCGCAGTTCACACCTGTTATGCGGCACAGCCTACACCCGCAGTTATCACCTGTTATGCGGCACAGCCTACACCCGCAGTTCTCACCTGTTACGCGACACAGCCTACACGCAAACCAAGGAACTCTGACTTTGTGCAACAACCGCTGTATGCATAGCGCACAGACGTTGGCCTTCTTGGGGTAGTTTGAATGATATCTGAAGGAGTGGAAAACCGCAACACGCTATGATGCTGTGTGCATTTAAATTAAAATTGACGTGTATCTGAAAAGCTTCATTCAAGCTCCTGGATGAATATCAACAGCAAAAGGGCAATCGATCGCACCAGCATTGGCGGACCATTTCCATCATTTTCCTGTTTCTTACCATTATCACTTTCTGCCTCATCCATCTCATTCGCTGTCAACGCTACAGTGGACGAGATAAAGCTGGCACACCAATCTATTGTGCGTGAACAAATTCATTTCCTCCGCTATTTATTACTTGGATGCCCAGAAAGAATATATCCGCAGACTTGCTATACAATAGCGTACATCCATTTTCCACTGGCGTCATTCGACGTAGAAGCAGCCGCCTCGCCAGTCGCATATCAAACAGTCATAAACTAATCAATCTCTCTGTAAGGACGTTGAGCGGTAATATATCTAGGCGTAACTCAACTCCCCAGTACTCCGGCGACAAACGACCGTCCAGTGCTCTGCTGGTGTTGCAATCTAGACCAGGCGACGGACCGACTAGTGATGACTCGAATTTAACCCTATTCCCCGCGGGGGCAGATTCTACCCCTCCCGGTGGTTTTTCACTTGCTGCTTCCAAACCGTTAGGCCTAGTGTCCTGAAACTTTGTGACTTTTCCCAAAATTGAATGTCGCGTGTTGTGTCAAAATTTTGAGAAAAAATCGGTCTGGCAGAAGCGGTTCCAGGCTCCTGTTTTGGGGAGGGTGTTACGAATGCGGTTTTGCGTCGCATACTTCCTTCGTGGTTTGCAGTGCAATAAAGGCATCAGAAACAATTTCAATGCAATATGCATCATAGATACTGGGATTGTACATATTTTTGTGGCAGAGGCGCACTCAGGATAACAAAATGGGAGGCGATACCCACCCTCAAATTAGGTCCAACTTCAAATTAGTAAGATTTGTTTTTTTTTTAACCGCGACCCATTAATAGGTGACCAGGAGTGTCCCGCCCTCGATCCCAACGACGCACGACACCTTAAGTTAACACCAGAGAACAAATGAGAAAATGTCGCGGCACTCCCAGCTAAGAAATGGAAACAAACATAAAAAAGCATATGAAGAGAGGTAGTTTGGGTGTTAGATGTGGTGATATAAAAGAAGGCGGAAAGTAGTCTTTGTTGAAAACAGTAAATGACTGCCGCCCCCCCCCCCCAACTACATCCCAGGATATCATCCTCACTCATCCTCATCCAGGACAGGATGAGGATGGATTCATTCACTGTGTTAGTAAAGGGGATGGATTCATTCACTGTGTGCAGGATGAGGATGGATTCATTCACTGTGTTAGTAAAGGGGTATCAGTCATACAGGGCGGAGGACAAAGTCTGATCAATTTGAAGCGTTTCTTGCTGGTGCTTCGTGGACCCCACTCAACTAAGCATAGCTTGTTGCCGAGTAGGGACCCCGAAGCCAGCGCCATTGAATGGGTGAAAGCCAGCGCCATTGAATGGGTGGCCCTACCTATGACCTACCTATATGAGACTCATGAAAAGCAAACACATTTAACTAACTTGTTGGACTATATATGTATATATGCTTGATACCATCAACTATGCATGCATATGCATATGCATACATATGTGATACTTTTTCTCATATATAATCCTCGTTAGGGCCAATGTTTCTACATATAATATCATTCCATAGTTTGGGACCGAGGCATGTTATGGTGAAAAGTCTATAATTCTTTGTTGAAAAAATACTTTGAAAATGTTTGGTTTGTCTTGCAGAGTGACAAGTTGCAATGTGTATATTGAACATATTTTGTATTGGATGAGGTAGCTGGTTGCATACATGTTTATGCATTATGAGCATCATTTGTAGTTTGGCAATATCTTGAACTTTTAGACAATTATATTTTTTGAAAACTGGATTGGCACTTTGAGGAGGATACATCCTTTCTATGATTCGCATTGCTCTCTTTTGCAGAATTAATAGTTTTTAGTATGGTGAACATATTCTTCTCCCAAATAAGGCAGCAATAATTGATATAAGGAAGTATGAGTGCATTATATAGCTGCAAGAGCTGTCTTGTATCTACAAAGTATTTTGCTCTGCACATCATGCCTACATTTCGGCTGACAGTATTTGTGATGTTGTTTATGTGAGAAGCAAATTTCAAATCATCATCTATCAGCATTCCTAAGTACTTAACTGTACCTTTTTTCTCAATAAATGCCTCATTCATTTGCACACTTATGTTAATATTTATTTTGCGTTTACTATATATTTGATATACAGTCTTTGATACATTTAGAGAAATGAAGTTTGACTGTACCCAAGTATATATTTTTGGCAATACTATATTGATCATGATTTGAAGAACATCCGCATCATGATGCTTAAAGAAAATGGCTGTGTCATCAGCATATATTAAAAACTCACAGCTACCATCAATTTTTACTAGATCATTAATATATATAATGAACAAAAGAGGTCCCAAGGTTGATCCTTGGGGCACACCTATGCACACATTCCTAAATTCTGCTTGGGTACCCCTTATGTTAACAGTCTGTTTGCGATCTGTGAGGTATGATTGGAGTATCTCATATGCTTTTCCAGAGACACCATATTTTTGTAGTTTTTCACAAAGAATATTGTGATCTACAGTGTCAAATGCCTTTTTTTAAATCCAAGAATATGCCAACAACACATTCATCCTCCTCGAAGGCTTTTGTAATCAAATCTTGTATCAATATGATGGGCATATATGTTGAAAATCCTTTGCGAAAACCGAATTGCCTTTCACAAAGCAGTTTATTTTTTGTGAAGTGTTGTAACAATTGAATATGTATAAGTTTTTCTAAGATTTTTGATAAGTATGTTAATATGCTGATTGGCCTGTAATTAGAAAATGACATTGAATCACCTGTTTTGAAGATAGGCTTGATAACTGCAGTTTTTAGTTGTTTTGGAAATACTATAAATTCAAGCATAAATTGAAAAAGTGAACAAGATGTGGTAATATTGATTTATATGTATTCTTACATATTTTTGAGTTGATATTGTCAAATCTTGCTCCTACATTTTTCAGCCCACAAAGGATTTCCTTTACTTCATTTGCATTTGTTGGAGATAGAATCATGTCTTCATTTAGGAAATCTCCTAAATTGTCCAGAGGATCTCTTACATATGTAGTGATTTTGTTTTTTAACTTCTGTCCTATTTCAGTGAAGAACTTGTTAAATTATGTTGATATTGATATATCATCATCAAACTCCTCATCTGAATCAGACACAAACTTGCATGGAAGTTCATTGTTTGAGGATTTTTGTCGAAGAAGTTGGTTTAGTGTTTCTCAAGTGTGTTTGGGATTGTTATGATATTTTGCAAACTCCAACTTATAGTAATATTTTTTTTAGCATTTCTTAATGCTGAGTTGAGACAGTTTCTATATGTGTTATACTTTGAATTATCAGCATTTAGATTTCTCAGTTTTATACTAAACAAAATACTTTTTATATGTATTGAATTAAGTAACCCAGGTGTAATCCATGGTTGAATAGCATTATTCCTTCTTGATATTTGTTTTGTTTTTGAAAACTTTGCTGTAAGAGGTAATTACTATGTTGCAAGCACTTTCAGGATTTGTTTCAGATTGAAAATCTTCTAGTTCTTTGACTAGAAATTCATTGAGATTATCTATATAGTGATATAGTGAAGTTGGTTTAGTGTTTCTCAAGTGTGTTTGGGATTGTTATGATATTTTGCAAACTCCAACTTATAGTAATATTTTTTTTAGCATTTCTTAATGCTGAGTTGAGACAGTTTCTATATGTGTTATACTTTGAATTATCAGCATTTAGATTTCTCAGTTTTATACTAAACAAAATACTTTTTATATGTATTGAATTAAGTAACCCAGGTGTAATCCATGGTTGAATAGCATTATTCCTTCTTGATATTTGTTTTGTTTTTGAAAACTTTGCTGTAAGAGGTAATTACTATGTTGCAAGCACTTTCAGGATTTGTTTCAGATTGAAAATCTTCTAGTTCTTTGACTAGAAATTCATTGAGATTATCTATATAGTGATAGTCAAAACATGTTTTGACTTCATTTGCAGATGACTTCTTATCAAGGGTGATGTCGGAGGAAGAGAATATTGAAAAGTGGTCTGAGAAATCTGTTTTTATTACACCTGACTGTTGCACTACTGAAATATCATTGCAGAAAATATTATCAATCAGAGTTGAAGATTCTATGGAAACTCTAGTAGCTTTAGAGATTGTAGGAAGAAATCCATATGAACACATCAGGGTGAAGAATGATTCACCGAAGCTATTGCCAGGCATAGTAAAACAATCAGCATTAAAGTCACCCACAATGTATGTAAGTACATTCAGTCTAGTAATTTGTACCAAACATTGCTCAAGCTCAGAGAGAAACTCAATGTTATTCCTGGGTGCTCTGTATATTTGAATGATTGACAATTTGTATGTCTATTTAGGTTAACTTGTAGAAAAATTGCTTCAGCAGTTGTAAAATTATACAAAGATACTTGTTTTGCATGTATGTCATTTAGTGCATAGATTGCAGATCCACCACCTGGTTTGTCAGGGCGACTTGCACAGAACAATTGATAGCAGTCAAGAGAAAATAACTCTTCAATAGCTTCAGTGAACCAGGTCTCAGAAACAAAAAATGAAATTCCACTTGTGATTTGTTGATGATAAGAACATATTTATTTCATCAACCTTGTTGACCATTGAACGAGCATTTATATGAAGCATAGTTATCTTATTTGCTAAAGAGCATCTATCCAGTTCACCAGGATTGTAGAATCTGCATTGTTTTCTGATCTTTTCGAATTGTGTATGAGTAAGAGATAGACCATCAGATATTATATCTGAAAATGGGTTAAATGTCCTATCTTCATATCTCATAATTTTTTTATGAAGTAGCTATCTTGACCTAATTAAACAAAAGAACAGCAAAACACGAGAATACCAACCTAAGCAAATACTGACGTGTCAGTCCCGGAGGTGTCACAGAGGGCACTATCAGCACTACCAGCTGGAACCGTCGCAGTAGCCGGCCGCCAGGGACCGACAGCGAGCCAGGACGCCACGACGCCGCAAGCAAACGGCACCACCAAATAGTGATTGATTGATTGATTTGTAAATAAATCAATATTTAGCGTTGAATACTTAACTGGTACCACCCGCCCGCGACGCCACAACACCCCGGCCCACCAGCGGCCCCCGGCGGCCAACTGCCGCAACAACTCCAGCCGATAAGTGCCAGCCTCATAAAGGAAAGAAGAAAATATATATTTATTTGAGAAAGTGCAGGTGATAAGGGATTTACTTGTTTACCCCATCGAAATCGACCGAGCGGTTCTCGAGATCTCGGGGGGGGGGGCAGAATCTGCCCCCCCCCCCCCCCCCCGCAGGTTAACGTAATTCTGGCCGCCCGCAGGGAATAGGGTTAAGTATTTACAGGGCTAACGCGGGTCCGAACAATGGCACTATAGACTGTACAGACTGATGACGGTGGATTGCGGAAGATGATAAAAGCGTTATGCGCGTGGTGCCCCCCCCCCCCATGTTTTTCCTGGATCCGCCTATGCGCAATATATCAAATTTAACCAATTACAGCATATAATGCCCACATATGACGTTCATGTCGTCCCAAACAATCACGAACAGCACATATTTTCCCCCCAGAAAATCACCCCATTTTACATTCCCTGAATACGCCTATAATTTTTTATTTTGTTTTTGCCTCTTGATATATTCAATACCAGTACATTTGAAGCTCAAAAACGTTTGGAGCATGCAAATCTGTCGAGCCACATGGCCGCAATGACCTTTAAAAAAACACCCAAAATTTCCGTATTTTTTTGCCCCCTGGGCCCCATTTTTGAATATAAAAAAATGTCGGGGTTCAAAAAGAGAGTTCCTGTCATGACGAAACGAATGGCGTTTTCCCATCTCTGGGGAGATCTCTGGGGGGGGGGGGGGGCAGAATCTGCCTCCCCGCAGGTTAAGATAATTCTGGCCGCCCGCAGGGAATAGGGTTAATTATTTACAGGGCTGACGCGGTCCGAACAATGACACTATAGACTGTACAGACTGATGACGGTGGATTGTTTGATCGCATATTGTAATTTGTATAGCTTGCTTGGACTGAATGTCCACATGGTTTACGCGTCACCGTATGCAGCGTGACAACATGACAAATTAACGAAACATATCGTCGCTCCAAAGCTCTAACCGCCAAAGTGCATATTTCAAGTTTTCGAGATATTAACAGTGGATAATCAGAAAATAATGTTAAAGGGAAATAATGACCTTTTGATTTTGTTAGCAACAATTGCTTTGGCTACCGTCATGGTCTTACAATGATGTGATCTAAATTTAAGAATTAAATACAATTATTCCCTAATTCAAAGTTGGAAGTTTTGGAAAATTAATGATCGGTATTTTCCCTCCGCTATTGGAAAGCGACACATCTGGCGCTTTTGTATCAATCTGTTCAACGTTGTTGCATAGGCACTTCGAAACAAATCGCCGACACTAAATAGGTCGCCGTCGTCGCGCATCGATGAGCTTCCGATTGAATGGCCAGTTTTCGTTTTGTTTGATAATTGTAAAGGATGGGTGGGCATATAATCACAACAAGCAAAATGCAAAATACATTTTCCACACCATTGCGTAAAAAAGCAATACGGTAAAAGCCCGGAGTTTAATGGAAACCGAAAAGTAATTTGCAAGTACCGGTCGTTAAAAGTGTAGAACGCTTATCGGTAGGGAACTGCTAATATCTCTCGGAAGGAATTTTTATATGCTAAATGTGATGAATTTACATCATATTTTGGCCTCGTCTGTCGATTTCAAATGCTAACTCCATTTTTTTGTGGGAAAAGGTATTTATTTCCCTTTAACGAGTAAACTTTTCCTTGCATGTGCTACCTGTATGGTACTGTACACTTTCGCAGTACAATATCTCCGTAACGGTGCATTGCAGCACTGTAGCGATTGTTTCATTGAAAAGAACATAGTTTATTTGAATTATTCAGCAGGAAATCTCAATTTCGAGAACAAAAATACTTTCGCGGTTAGAGCTTTGTAGCGACGATATTCTGGCAAGTTGTGTACATTTGTTTTATTCTGAGTGTTTCTGTTTTCTGGTACCTTGACATTCGCTATCATTGGCGGCCGCAACATTGTACCTATGTTTCAAATGTTGTTGTTGTTTTTGTTATAATTGGTTTCATTTGAAGGTATTTTAAACTGCATTCAATAATAAAGCAACTCAATAATAAAACAATCTTTAATTGATCAAGTGTATTAAAGAAAGGTAATTGTTTTGTTCTATTCTTAGTACCGGGTGTGACCATTTATGGAAGTATTTTAAATGTTAACTTAAATCTTTAATTACATCCAATGCTTACATTGCAGATTTCCGACTTACCACGTCTATGATGTGATGCAGTGAGAGACTGAAGTTGACCTCCAGCGGTTCGGCGGAGTTGCGGGCGGGCCTGACTGACGGGTCGTAGTTGGACATGAGGTACTGTGTCAGTCGGTACTCGCTCTCATCGCATAGAACCCAGCTCACTGCAAACAAAATAGGTACCGCGGTGATGCGCCAGGCACATCGGCATTCAGATAATCACTACACATCGCAGACTAAGTTTGATAGAAGTTGGCACCTCATACGTAACACACCACATAACTCGCTATTATCAGTCCTTAGCAAAGCAAAAATAACTCAGCAAGCTGCTTGGTATATACAGATTAATTATTATATCGAAGTGATATCAATTTATGAAGACATTCATAGTTGCGACACTTCCCAATGTTATCAATGAACAACAAATGAATCCCAGGACAGCACATTTATGCTATTTCGATGTTATGGTTGTGGCTGGTGGTGTTGAACAGCTCTATAGTAATGTCCGTTATAGATAGCCGCAATGTTAGTGTTCCCAATTGCATATAAACGAGAGTGAATTCGCTCAATAGGATGTGAATGGAATTTATTTCAGCACTCGAGTTTTATTACCATCATCTTCCCTTTCCATCATAATCCCGAGGGCGCTCTTCTATAATCTTAGAACCGAATAATCATTTGATAGTCTGATAGGCAACCTGCAAGCCTTTCCTTTTAACCCTACACCCCTTTAAACTGATGATCTTGTGCGACTTCCATCGACAAACAGCTGACATTGTCCCTGGCCATGCCTGTGCTGTGCTGTGCGGAAAATGAATGCATAAGTGCTTCTTGTTCAGCACCGCGCTGGCCTGGCAGAGGCCTAGGTTGATTAACAGAGCTGTAAATCTGTGCTGGCGGACATTATGAACCTGACGCCGGGTTCAAAATCACCGTCCAGAGGGGCTGACTCGAGCGGGACAACACGACAAATCAGACTAACGTTGTTCCGTCGGAAACGATGAACTGCAGATCACCCGAGCTGAATGAGCCTATCTGAGAAACTCACAGAATCGAGCACAGGCCGGATGTACCGGATGCCAGCCGGGCATTCCAGTTTGGCGATGGGGTTATTTCAGCCATCTCACATGTTATCCTTGACGGCCGCAACGCCACATACACCGGCTTCTGATGCCGCGTAGGCCCCGCGATTACTCAGCACTTCAGGATAGATGGCAAATATCGTCGTTTACGAACAAATGTTGAAACAAATAGAACCACCCATCTGACGACTCGTTGTTGAGCACAGGTCGAGTATAGCTGAAATATCAGCTGGTCAGCCAGTGCAGGTTCGACACTAGCCTAGGGTGGCTTACATTCGGCCCACTCTGGACTGGTGGCTGCTTTCTAACCGGTCTTAATATATTTTAATTAATGGTAGTCATAATCTGTTCATGGGCTTATGGTAATCTGTCTATTTTCAATTTGCGTCAAAATTGTGGCCACTCATTGGTACCATGAGTCAAATTTCAGATCCAGAATATGCGACTTCACTGGCGCTCCTATGTAAGGCTGTAAAAGGAGCTACAACTCGGAGACCCTAGGCGACTTCTCGCTTTATTGCGTACCTTCTTATTGCCCATATAAGCACGATTTTCAATGATTAAACAAGTGAATGCCTGTTAGATCGAGTGGCTGGATATCACAAGCATACATAATTCTAGAGCATAGTGTGTACTACGCCTATCTCAAGACCGTGTTTTTTTTATTCTTCAAAACAAGCCTTCCTGTTTCATCTTCTTTATCGAGGGATGCAACCAAGCGATTTGAGCTTCAGCTTTATGCAGAGTGCTTTCCACCAGTTGCTTTATCTCACGAAAGAGAACTGCAACAAGTGTCTAAGGAAGGATCTCCTTTATCTGTGAATGCCTCTAGTAATGAAGTTCTTTACTATGTATACATACTTACGTAGGATGAATGGCTAAATATTTGCAGTAATATCACCTATTCGTCCAATGGAAACAGCAATGTTCGATTTACAAGCATGGCACACACTTTTGCCTATTTACAAGATTAATAAGCAATAGATGCATATCCATTTGCCGAATTTGTCCGCCTCCCACCACCATCCTGTTTGTCCCCGCCGCTCTTCACGCCTGAGCCGCGCTGTCTATCCGGGCGATAATCACATCCGTTTTGGCGTCATTTACCGATGCTCCCGCAGCTAATTGGTCACGTGAGGACCGCCCGCGGCTCACCGCCGCCGGCCACCAGTAACTGGCAACCGCCAGCGGCGCCCACACCGCGCGCCGGGCCGCCAGCCGCTTCAAAACAGGCCGCTTCCCACCGCCGAATGCTAATCACCTCTCGAACGCAGCCGAATGCGGCGCTCGATGGCAATCTGACTGCAGCATTAGAGACGCACCGCGCCGGGACGTGGTGGAGGAGCAAAGTTGGACTGCTAAGGACTCAGCGATGGGACGGACTGGGAAAACAGGGCTGATTGCTTGGTATAAATCACTGCCTGTTGCCTGTTGGTTTAAATCACTATATCACCTCGTTATGCGAACTTGAAAAATTGGGATTTTGCATGGTGTTCTGAACTTGATATTCTGGGCACACAGCAAGTACTTGGTAACGAATCTGCTTTCCAATGATGTTTTGTGTTGCCTCCGATCTTAAATAGACGGCGCCTTAGATTGTTATCTCAAACGGAGCAATAGTCGCAGAAGGAGTTTATATTTACAACGCCAGCACTTGTGAGCCAGCCAGCTTAGGTATACTCCAGCCAGCTTAGGTAGACTCCAGCCAGCTTAGGCAGACTCCAGCCAGCTTAGGTAGACTCCAGCCAGTTTAGGTAGACTCTAGCCAGTTTAGGTAGACTCCAGCCAGCTTAGGTAGACTCCAGCCAGCTTAGGTAGACTCCAGCCAGCTTAGGTAGACTCCAGCCAGTTTATGTAGACTCCAGCCAGTTTAGGTAGACTCCAGCCAGCTTAGGTAGACTCCAACCAGTTTAGGTAGACTCCAGCCAGCTTAGGTAGACTCCAGCCAGTTTAGGTAGACTCCAGCCAGTTTAGGTAGACTCCAGCCAGTTTAGGTAGACTCCAGCCAGTTTAGGTAGACTCCAGCCAGCTTAGGTAGACTCCAGCCAGTTTAGGTAGACTCCAGCCAGCTTAGGTAGACTCCAGCCAGCTTAGGTAGACTCCAGCCAGCTTAGGTAGACTCCAGCCAGCTTAGGTAGACTCCAGCCAGTTTAGGCAGACTCCAGCCAGTTTAGGTAGACTCCAGCCAGCTTAGGTAGACTCCAGCCAGTTTAGGTAGACTCCAGCCAGTTTAGGTAGACTCCAGCCAGCTTAGGTAGACTCCAGCCAGCTTAGGTAGACTCCAGTCAGTTTAGGTAGACTCCAGCCAGTTTAGGTAGACTCCAGCCAGCTTAGGTAGACTCCAGCCAGTTTAGGTAGACTCCAGCCAGTTTAGGTAGACTCCAGCCAGCTTAGGTAGACTCCAGCCAGCTTAGGTAGACTCCAGCCAGCTTAGGTAGACTCCAGCCAGTTTAGGTAGACTCCAGCTAGTTTAGGTAGACCCCAGCCAGCTTAGGTAGACTCCAGCCAGCTTAGGTAGACTCCAGCCAGCTTAGGTAGACTCCAGCCAGTTTAGGTAGACTCCAGCCAGTTTAGGTAGACTCCAGCCAGCTTAGGTAGACTCCAGCCAGTTTAGGTAGACTCCAGCCAGTTTAGGTAGACTCCAGCCAGCTTAGGTAGACTCCAGCCAGCTTAGGTAGACTCCAGCCAGTTTAGGTAGACTCTAGCCAGTTTAGGTAGACTCCAGCCAGCTTAGGTAGACTCCAGCCAGCTTAGGTAGACTCCAGCCAGTTTAAGTAGACTCCAGCCAGCTTAGGTAGACTCCAGCCAGTTTAGGTAGACTCCAGCAAGTTTAGGTAGACTCCAGCCAGCTTAGGTAGACTCCAGCCAGCTTAGGTAGACCCCAGCCAGTTTAGGTAGACTCCAGCCAGCTTAGGTAGACTCCAGCCAGCTTAGGTAGACTCCAGCCAGCTTAGGTAGACTCCAGCCAATTTAGGTAGACTCCAGCCAGCTTAGGTAGACTCCAGCCAGTTTAGGTAGACTCCAGCCAGTTTAGGTAGACTCCAGCCAGCTTAGGTAGACTCCAGCCAGTTTAGGTAGACTCCAGCCAGCTTAGGTAGACTCCAGCCATCTTAGGTAGACTCCAGCCAGCTTAGGTAGACTCCAGCCAGTTTAGGTAGACTCCAGCCAGTTTAGGTAGACTCCAGCCAGCTTAGGTAGACTCCAGCCAGTTTAGGTAGACTCCAGCCAGTTTAGGTAGACTCCAGCCAGCTTAGGTAGACTCCAGCCAGTTTAGGTAGACTCCAGCCAGTTTAGGTAGACTCCAGCCAGCTTAGGTAGACTCCAGACAGCTTAGGTAGACTCCAGCCAGTTTAGGTAGACTCCAGCCAGCTTAGGTAGACTCCATCCAGCTTAGGTAGACTCCAGCCAGTTTAGGTAGACTCCAGCCAGCTTAGGTAGACTCCAGCCATCTTAGGTAGACTCCAGCCAGCTTAGGTAGACTCCAGCCAGTTTAGGTAGACTCCAGCCAGTTTAGGTAGACTCCAGCCAGCTTAGGTAGACTCCAGCCAGCTTAGGTAGACTCCAGCCAGCTTAGGTAGACTCCAGCCATCTTAGGTAGACTCCAGCCAGCTTAGGTAGACTCCAGCCAGTTTAGGTAGACTCCAGCCAGCTTAGGTAGACTCCAGCCAGTTTAGGTAGACTCCAGCCAGTTTAGGTAGACTCCAGCCAGTTTAGGTAGACTCCAGCCATCTTAGGTAGACTCCAGCCAGCTTAGGTAGACTCCAGCCAGTTTAGGTAGACTCCAGCCAGTTTAGGTAGACTCCAGCCAGTTTAGGTAGACTCCAGCCAGTTTAGGTAGACTCCAGCCAGTTTAGGTAGACTCCAGCCAGTTTAGGTAGACTCCAGCCAGTTTAGGTAGACTCCAGCCAGCTTAGGTAGACTCCAGCCAGCTTAGGTAGACTCCAGCCAGTTTAGGTAGACTCCAGCCAGTTTAGGTAGACTCCAGCCAGTTTAGGTAGACTCCAGCCAGTTTAGGTAGACTCCAGCCAGTTTAGGTAGACTCCAGCCAGTTTAGGTAGACTCCAGCCAGTTTAGGTAGACTCCAGCCAGTTTAGGTAGACTCCAGCCAGTTTAGGTAGACTCCAGCCAGTTTAGGTAGACTCCAGCCAGTTTAGGTAGACTCCAGCCAGTTTAGGTAGACCCCAGCCAGTTTAGGTAGACTCCAGCCAGCTTAGGTAGACTCCAGCCAGTTTAGGTAGACTCCAGCCAGTTTAGGTAGACTCCAGCCAGTTTAGGTAGACTCCAGCCAGCTTAGGTAGACTCCAGCCAGTTTAGGTAGACTCCAGCCAGCTTAGGTAGACTCCAGCCAGTTTAGGTAGACTCCAGCCAGTTTAGGTAGACTCCAGCCAGTTTAGGTAGACTCCAGCCAGTTTAGGTAGACTCCAGCCAGTTTAGGTAGACTCCAGCCAGTTTAGGTAGACTCCAGCCAGTTTAGGTAGACTCCAGCCAGCTTAGGTAGACTCCAGCCAGTTTAGGTAGACTCCAGCCAGTTTAGGTAGACTCCAGCCAGTTTAGGTAGACTCCAGCCAGCTTAGGTAGACTCCAGCCAGCTTAGGTAGACTCCAGCCAGTTTAGGTAGACTCCAGCCAGCTTAGGTAGACTCCAGCCAGTTTAGGTAGACTCCAGCCAGTTTAGGTAGACTCCAGCCAGTTTAGGTAGACTCCAGCCAGTTTAGGTAGACTCCAGCCAGCTTAGGTAGACTCCAGCCAGTTTAGGTAGACTCCAGCCAGCTTAGGTAGACTCCAGCCAGTTTAGGTAGACTCCAGCCAGTTTAGGTAGACTCCAGCCAGTTTAGGTAGACTCCAGCCAGTTTAGGTAGACTCCAGCCAGCTTAGGTAGACTCCAGCCAGCTTAGGTAGACTCCAGCCAGTTTAGGTAGACTCCAGCCAGTTTAGGTAGACTCCAGCCAGTTTAGGTAGACTCCAGCCAGTATAGGTAGACTCCAGCCAGTTTAGGTAGACTCCAGCCAGTTTAGGTAGACTCCAGCCAGTTTAGGTAGACTCCAGCCAGTTTAGGTAGACTCCAGCCAGCTTAGGTAGACTCCAGCCAGTTTAGGTAGACTCCAGCCAGTTTAGGTAGACTCCAGCCAGTTTAGGTAGACTCCAGCCAGTTTAGGTAGACTCCAGCCAGTTTAGGTAGACTCCAGCCAGTTTAGGTAGACTCCAGCCAGTTTAGGTAGACTCCAGCCAGTTTAGGTAGACTCCAGCCAGTTTAGGTAGACTCCAGCCAGCTTAGGTAGACTCCAGCCAGTTTAGGTAGACTCCAGCCAGTTTAGGTAGACTCCAGCCAGTTTAGGTAGACTCCAGCCAGTTTAGGTAGACTCCAGCCAGTTTAGGTAGACTCCAGCCAGTTTAGGTAGACTCCAGCCAGTTTAGGTAGACTCCAGCCAGTTTAGGTAGACTCCAGCCAGTTTAGGTAAACTCCAGCCAGTTTAGGTAGACTCCAGCCAGTTTAGCCGGCATGTGGCGCTCCGCTATGCGGTCGGCCAGAATGGCTGAGAGGCACAGGAAATCATACATTACTATTATATATCCTCTTTCATCCATATCCGTTTGCATTATTTTATTTGACAAATACGCCCACAGATTTGGAACAAATTTAAATATGCATTAATTATAAGAATACCAGGTAATATTTAGCACTCGACACAGTTGTGACAACATAAATTCAATGTTAACAGGGCAGGCAAAAGTATATTTTTTACAGTTTCCGTGAAATCTGATAGTCACTATGTACGATTATTAAAAGGGAAATACTCACCTTTTTCCAAACAAATGGAGTTATTACTTGAAATCCACAGACGAGGACAAAATATATTGTAAATTTATCACATTTTTCATATAAACATTGCTACCGAAAGATATTTCAAGTTAATGTTGATAAGCGTTCCACGCTTATAACGGTCGGTACTCACCGGTAACGAATTCACTGTCCGAGCTAAAATTAGCCTGCCTACGCATTGTTATTTATCATGAAGGCATATAATATGTTTCATGCACTCTATCTTTTGCGAATATGTAGGTACCAAACTTCTATGAACAAGGAACAAGCATTTGAAAAAAGTGTATTGAAATCGGCAGTTTAGCTTGGCCCCGGACGGAGACCTATTTAGTGTTCTAGACTTCTTCTTTTTTATAAATAAATAGGAAATTTTTCGCATGAATTTTCACGAAACAGGTATTTAATACATTACAATGTACACATGAAACATTTATCTGAACCGTTTTCCCATAATCAATCAATAAACGTTTCAGAAAACCGTGATGCATTCGGCGGATTAACTTGATCCCGGACGGTGACCTACTTAGTTTCGGCGATTTGTTTCATTGACCAATCAGGAACGTTGTTACGCTTCTTGGCGCACTTCTTACTTCATTTCTTGCCCTATGACTTGTTAACAAATCAACATTCAAACCAGAGATGGTGATGGATCATACTGTTCGTCACCATATGTAAGTACATATGTTTAATTTCTAAAAATTATTTTTTGAAATATAAAAAGTTGTTATTTCACTTTTAAATTGAAGCACGGTCAATTTGATACTATACATGTGTTACAGACAAATGCAGATAAATAAATCAAACGGTGAATATTTCCCTTTAACTGTTTTTGTTGCAAACAGCTTGTCGCCTTTCGTACCATGTCCTGAGTCTATGTCCCAGCACACAGAGCTGGTTGGTCTCTGTCCTATTAACATGGTCTTCTGACGTTAGCTGGCAGGCGAACAGAGCTGGTTAGTCTCTGTCCTATTAACATGGTCTTCTGACGTCAGCTGGCAGGCGAACAGAGCTGGTTAGTCTCTGTCCTATTAACATGGTCTTCTGGCGTCAGCTGGCAGGCGAACAGAGCTGGTTGGTCTCTGTCCTATTAAAGGGAATGTTTTACCTTTGTATTGGTTTTGAACTGAGATAGCCATTATCTTTGGCCGTTATTGAAATGATGAAAATACTAAGGTCATTTCCACCAAAACTTAGCCGTTTTTAAGCAATTCAATTTATAGTTTGTAAAATGGGATCTAGGCTAGTGCCGCCGCTGATTGGCTGACAGCGACTTCTTCAGCCAATCCCACTTTGTGAGCCAATCAGCGGCGGTCTATAGCTCAATAATGACGTCATCATCCCAAATTAAAAAAAAACTTAATTTGTACAAAGTTAAGTGACTTTTCGAGAAACAAAATATCACCATCGTTTTCAGCAGCACTTCTTACTTCATATTTTTGACTACAACCAGCGTATATTTGACAATTTTCAGAAAGGTGAAACATTCCCTTTAACATGGTCTTCTGACGTCAGCTGGCAGACGAACAGAGCTGGTTGGTTTCTGTCCTATTAACATGTCTTCTGACGTCAGATGGCAGGCGAACAGAGCTGATTGGTCTCTATCCTATTAACCCGCGAGTTACTGGGGAGTTACTTCCATAACACGACTTACTGGGGGAGGGGGGGGATATTCCCTCCCCCCTCATATCTCCGGAACTACTGGACCGATTGTAAAAATGCAAACGGCATTCGATAGCCCTGGGAAATGTATCGAAGGAAACACGATATTGTTGACCTCGGGATCACCGATGACGTCACAGGTCAGGTCAAGTACAAAATGTTTGACCGTGTCAAAAGGTCTCGATGGATGGAATTGTCGCGCAGAATTGCGATATTAAATGCATAAGCAGTCGATAAATCGGTATGATTCGTGTGTCTGACACTTATAAGTACCATTATAAGCTGTTTATGACCTTGGGTCAGGTCAAGGTCATCCGAGGTCACGAGGTCAAACTGCAGATTACGGTCATTAGGCGTTGTAACACATGTTTATGGGTTTGTTTTTCGTCTAGAACGTGACAAATGATCTTAGAACACTGTTTGTTCCATATAAATAGAAGTGAAAAGCAAAAACGGAAATACATTTTTTATGCATAGTAATGCTGTGAGAGGTGGTCGATTTGAAGGTTATATACTTATACTTATATCATTTGAAGGTTATAACTTATAAGTCAGTCATTTTTGAAGATATCGACTTAAAATTTGGCACACATATTCACCGAACACGTCTCGATCACATATATTCCACTTTTTGGATAATGCTGTTTTTTTGAAAATTTTGTAAAAACAAAATAAAATGTATTTGGATTTCTCAAAATTTTGAATAAAAAAACGCAAAAATCCGAGATGGCAGTTTGATAGCCTGGTCTATTGTCAGTAATTGGATTTAAGACAATTTAATTTATCACAAAAATTGTACCTTTGACAGCGTTTTCCGCAAACCAATATTTTTCAACAAAAACCGAAGAACATGACGTCACTCTGACGTCATTCCCGGTTGATCTATCATAACTTCATATTTTTCCTTTGGCCAATATGTGTATAATTGATGTGAGAGAAGATACTGCAAGGTTGGTAACGATACTTGTGTTGGTTTAGGAGTTATTGCAAAATAACGGGAGGGGGCAAACAATAGCCCCCCCCCCCCCAGTATGTCGCGGGTTAACATGGTCTTCTGACGTCAGATGGCAGGCGAAGCTCTGACTCCAGGGCGGAACCTGAGAGTTCCCCAGCACTGATTAGCAGTTGCGAGAAGCTGGCATGATTTATAGAACTGTAAATCTGAAAATATGAAACGGAACAGCTAACAATCCGGGTCATAGCTCTGATGTTCTGAGCTTTGCGATGTCTAGGAGATGGTGAAGAAGATGTGTAAGTTTGTATGCTTGGCAAATGTTGGAATAATTTGCATTGTGAACTATCTTAGAGGGGTCTAAGGACTTATGCATCCAGGCGTAAAGAAAACGCCTGAAGCATTACTATCGGTGACCCTAAATAACAATGATATGTATAAATATCATCATTATTGGACATCGCTATAAAGCCAATACGACGCGTAATCGGCGAATGCAAACCAGTAATCGGAAGCACTCGTTCCTAAAACGAATTTGTGACCCGGCATGATTTAAGTACTGTTTAGGCAAATCAGTACATATAAGCAAAGTGGATGCATATTGGTGGGCTCATCTCAGGGACAGCTCGTTTCGCTTGACTTGTCCAGCCTCATTACCGAGCGCGCGCGAACCGGCCCGAACCGGCCCGAACCGGCCCGAACCGGCCCGAACCGGCCCGAACCGGCCCGAACCGGATCGAACCGGCCCGAACCGGCCCGACCCGGCCATACAGATACAGACGCTTTTCGGAAGCTAATAACTTTGCAACCACTGCTCTGATTGAGATCGGGTTTTCACCATTGGATAGGACCATCAAATCAATTTTGATTTTGGTATGGTGCGTTCTAATAGGGGTGGTACCACAGCGCGTGACACCCGCAGACGTCGAAATGAACAAAGATCATTCTTGATCCAAAATGGCTTGATTTATCTAAGCAATCGTTTTTTTATACGCTGAAGCATGCAGCGTTCAGGACGTACTACCTTTTGGCGGATTCGAGAAAAGAGATCATGTACAATTTAATAAAACTTAATTTGTATGTTGGCATGCATGGAGGCTTGGAAATTTTATAGGTGACTAAAAAGACTAAAAGGACTAAAAGGACTATGTGTTACTACCACATGTGCTCCCGTACCGTTTCATATTTCAACCCTGTTTTAGCCTTACCAGCGCACGCCCGCTCGGTCATCGCCCAAAAAGGCGTTTTACTGGTGTTAAATTAAATGAGCCTGCATCTAACTCGTAGGCTATGCCGTTCCTTTGTTACAATGTAACACAGACGGAACCAGATGCCACTGCATTTCGGAACCATTCGTATGAATTTTGTGTGCATGGCCGAAGACTGTTTTCCCATTGACCACGTGCTTAATTACCGAGCGGGCGCGAAGCGCCCGTGAGGTTTCTCGTCAACTTACTAGACAAAGTTACATTTGACCTGGCCCGACACGGCCCGTCACGGCCCGAACCGGCCGTACAGACGCTTTTCGGAAACTAATAACTTTGCAACCACTGTTCCGATTGAGATTGGGTTTTTACCATTGGATAGGACCATCAAATCAATTTTGATTTTGGTATAGTGTGTTCTGATAGAGGTGGTACCACAGCGCGTGGCACACGCAAACGTCGAAATGAACACAAATCATGCTTGATCAAAAATGGCATTATGAATCTAAGCATGCGTTTTTTTATACGCTGAAGCATGCAGCAGCGCTCAGGACGTACTCCCTTTTGGCGGATTCGAGAAAGAAGATAATGAACAATTTAATCAAACTTAATTTTTATGTTGGCATGCATGGAGGCCTAGCAATTTTTATGGAGGACTAAAAGAACTATGTGTTACTACCACGTGTACTCCCGTACCGTTTCATATTTCAAACCTGTTTTAGCTTTACCAGAGCGCGCCCGCTCAGTCATCGCCCAAAAAGGCGTTTTACTGGTCTTAGCCGTGCAATAACTGGAGTGTGATTACACTCCCGGAAGTTATAATACACTGCTGAGCCTCAGGGCAATGACCCTACATTGAACTCTATAAAAATGGTCTTCGGCATGGTCTCCGGCCATGCAATGAATTGTGTTATGTACTCGTGGCATTAAATATTCAGTTTATGAACTCGCCTTCGGCTCGTTCATAAACTGAATCGTTAATGACACTCATGCATAAAACTATAGTATTATATCTCGGAAAAAAATCAAGGAAGGTTAATTCAATACAAAACCAATCATGTTACCTTGTGCCAACTTGTGCGTATCTTTATAATTTGAGGGTTATTTGGTAGGTATCCCAAAAATGTCACATCCTGAAAGCCCTGAAAAATATCATCAAGGAAACCAGTCACATTGCCGCATCGTTGCGAATGTGCTATTAAGGGGTATTCATACCTGAAAATAATATGGCATTAGTTCGGCTACATTATCAAGATTTTCCCCCAAAAATATTGTTTTTTCTTCGAAAGTAATATATTTCGGAAACATATACTCGCATTTTGGTAAAGATTGCTAAAGTTGCGCAAATTTCGAAAGTGGCGCATGCTGTTATGACATTGTGTGCATCGAAACTCGAAAGCATAATGAAGAAGCTCAGAACCTATGTTACATAAATTATTTATCAAATTAGTAAGTACAAATGCAATAATTGTATCATCACAACCAGTATAGTATCGTCGGTGGCGAACGGTTCGCTCCCTGGTCCAGTAAGGATACTTTAAGACATGCTGTCAATATGAAAATGTTCGACACAGCGCTGAATGACAGTAAAAAAACAGCAATGATATTTGGCAGGAGTCCTTATCGACCAAACAGGGTATGCAGTGCGTGATTTCTTGGCCTGGCCTTGAAAACTGCTATTGTAAACTCATTTCGACAAGGATTCGTTTTTTAACCACTAACGTTTGTCAAAAATACAAATATTTGGGATGTCATAAGACGAGTTCCTCGTTACAACTCGTCGAATCAACAAGTCAAACGCTATCTTAATACCAAAACCTAGTTTTGCATTAGTAATATTGACAAAGAATAGGGAGCCTATTGTAAAAATGACACGGATCTGCTCCGTATGTGTATAACATGTGTAATATGTGTATGTGTAAGCCACACATTTGTTGGCAGTCAGCGACACGTTCGTTAAACTTGTGGTGGAAGCACAATTACGCGGATGTCGCACGTTGTTCATAACAAGCACAAGCATGTGCCGCGTTAAGCTTCATGCGATAATCTCGTTCGCCATTTTGTATGACGCGATTTTCTAAGACGTATAGTTATCTGTCATTAATAATTATGCAAATGGTCTCACTGATAAGTTGCTGTTATATTGCTATTCGATTTATCTCGTAGGCTTCTTGGTTGTTTGGTTTATTTTTTTAGCGTATTGTTTTTGCTCTCTGTGTGGTCAACAAGAAAGTATCTCGGTTAGGATCCTTCGCGAATGTTATTCCCGGCATGCGGCTCAGTAGGGCACGCCGGTTGGTCTTCATGGTGCTGGCGTTGGGCGAGCCGTGCGCGTG
Organism: Chirona hameri; assembly: GCA_036785665.1. Lineage (NCBI taxonomy): Eukaryota > Metazoa > Arthropoda > Thecostraca > Balanomorpha > Balanidae > Chirona > Chirona hameri. The sequence goes on along the minus strand of JAXIVJ010006368.1, from coordinate 16,594 downwards.
TTGTCTTGTTTTAAAGGGATTATACGGGTTTCCGTCCTGAAAGTAAATGCACTCTTTTGCAGTTGTATGAGCTTTAAACACGTTTAAGACATATAACAGGGACCTCAATGCTCATTTAGTCCATTATTTCAGCAATTATCAGCGTTAAAACTTGTGCGTTTTTCGAGACTAGTATCAGATAACGAGTACTTGATCGGCACTACTGTCCACCACTTTTATCTTAAGATCAATTTTAGAGTTTTGAATTATCTGCAAGTCCTACACTGGATCACAAAATTATTATGCAATTCAAAACTGACGGGACTTTGTATTACTACACACTGTTCGTTGAGGTTTTGTGTTTTTGTGGTTTTCTTATCTCTGGCCTTTAGCGTTGAGAATTTAGTGGTGGCGTATTAATTTTTTGGCATGAAAATTCATGAAAAATATATAATTGTATGGGAAAACTAGGTAACTGCTGCTGTCGATGGAACAAAACAAGTTTATTTTCTTTCCAATATTGCTTATTTTACCGGAAATATGCCATAAGTGAGGTGTTTTTATTAGCATAAAAGAGATGACTGGCTCTGCCTCAGCCGGTCCTGCAGAAAATACGCGGTGGCATCATCGCGCACTTTGGAATGTCCTTACGTGCAGAAGAGGTCATTTCCAGAAAAATGTGGCTACCGTGGGACTTCTACCACCTTTATAAGTACGTTGTACTATGTAACTCAATTATTCTGGGAAAACCCCGTATAATCCCTTTAAGTTAATTGTTCTTTCTTGGATATATATCTCGCATCAAGATGTGCATTTTGCTGGTTGATTGAGTTGAGGTGAACAAAAATCAAGATCAAGCATAGGTATAGTGACAGTGAGGTATAATGTGTCCGCTAAGGCCCAGTTCCCGGTGCGTTTCAGCAGACTGGGAAGATGGTAAGCGTTCAACTTCTTGTGTTGATAGTGTTATCGGGTGTTTTCATATATGCCAATATGTATTGATATATTATGATGTGGAATGTTGATGAATCGTGAGTCATATTTCCTGCATAGATGTGGTCTTGGCGTCAGTCTGGACCGAGGCTCTCGGGTCGTATGTTAAAAAGGTGCCTGGTATCGTTTCAGGCTGAGGTCATCGTTTCGTTTTGAAGATTATTGAACTTGAAGTATCTTCTTGCGTTTGTGTTCATGTCAGATGACGTTTGTTTCGCACGTCACATGAACGTTTGCGTGGCGTCGGAGGATACGCAGTACAAATGTCGCATGTTACACATCAGGGTTATGACTTATGCTGGTTTTCAAATATACTTCAAAGAGTTTTGTCATGTTTTAGCACTGGGAGCTGCAAATTGTCACAGACACCTTCTGCGTAAAACTACAATTACAAGGAAGGCTCCTGTAGCTTAATTCGGGTCAGTGCCTGGTAACCTATACATACAAGTACAGGTCTGCACCGGGTAAGCACTGCATTGATTACTAACGTTTGCCTTGTTTCGACACAACGATGACAAAGATCAGCCTTGTTAGACACACACAGGTACGTGGTTCTATCTGGTAATGGCATAATCACAACATGGTAGACGTTCGTAGACATTACGATGACAAAGTGGTCCTTCGTAGTTCGTTCAACCAACTACGAGTGAATAGGTTGTAAGAAGGTACAAACGACTCGTGATATTAACGACTCAAAACGTTGTTTTAAAACAAGGCAATGGGTATGCAGATTTACGCTAAACTTGTATGCTTGTAAAAGTGACAAACGCTTGTAGAAATGAGTTTACAGTGTAAAGTGTCAGCAGGAGATATTTGACTCCGTTTACATGAGGCAGCGAAACTGTTTGTTTAACCAAGACGTTGCTGTTCTATTTATCATTTGTTTTTCTTTGCGGCTTTGCTCCGTTTTGTATTCTTGCTTTTCAACTTGGGTTGTGTGATGTTCTCATATTAAACTAACTTGTGTTCTGCCTCGCCTAGTTATCGTTCGAAGCTTTGCTCTAGTTTTGTGTTTGAAGTCGAGCTTTTGTTGGCATTCTGAGGGGAATATATAGCCTGCCACGTGAGATGCAGTTAAAGGCAAAGTTTACACGTAGACAATATTAAGTTCGGTTTATATTGAAGTAATGTTGCGCTGTTAGTGCGAACATTGTCTCTTTTTCTGAGTTATACCAGCACATGGGTACCAACCGAAGTACACATTTCTCGTCGTCCCCTACGCAGTTATTCTGTTTGTCGTTGGCTACCGGTCTGGCGGTTCGCTGGTGGCCGCCATGCGTTCCTTCCCTCCCCATCCTTCCAACCATTAACATCTGACCCTCCGCCTCCACCACCGCCCGCTGCCCGCCGCCTGCCGCCCGCACACCACCACTGCCCACCCTAGCGCAGCTGCCGACAGCCACTGCCAACCGCCTCCGCCTCCGCCTCCGCCTCCGCCTCCGCCGCCCGCTGTCCGCCTCCACCGCCTCCGTCGACCGCCGGGCGCAGGTCGCAGCCGCCGACCACCGCCGACCACCGCCGCCTCCGCCACCGCCTCCGCCACCGCCTCCGCCCGCTACCCGCTCCTGGCCACCAGCCGCCGACGGGCTGGTCAAATTCGGCCTCCGCGCCGAGAACGTCGCCGTTTGATACGGTCGGCGGGTCGTCGGCAGTGACGCAGTGACCATCGCTGTCGACGCGACGGGACGTGCCTGCGACGACGGCTCTGTTGAAATACTACTCCGTCGGTGGCCATACCGTCAAACTGGTGTCAGATAATGGTGTTCTGTAAGGCAGAATTGATGTGATTTGCCGCCAACACGCGTAGTCGGTCCCACAAAGATACTCAAGACTAGCAGTAATTTAAGTGGTAGATTAAGGCCAGATTATGGGGATCAGTAAGGTGATATAATTAATAGAGAACAATAGTGTTAATTTGCCTCCTTGATAAATTGGCAAGCGCTATGCAAAGTATGGATGCACCCTGACTGCGCATAGCAAGAGTAAAGTTGAACCTCGGTGTGTTGCGATTACTTTACGCTGTTTTAGGAGTTAATATTGTTATTTTGTTTTGCCTTTCTTGTAATATCTAACAGACTTATTCCATTTCCGATCACAAGTGCACTGGTAAAGCTAAAACAGGCTAAGTCTTAGCTTTCACGTGACACTGAAGCACAACCGTCACCTTCAAAGGCTCGGGCCGGCCGGAAAGTTTGTAAATTGCTGCCTTACGCGGCCCGCCCACCCCGTCCTCTCCTCGTTGACTCAGCAGATCAGTCAGCTGATAGACGCCGCTCCTTTCACCATGAGCCGACCAATCAAAAGCGTCTCCGGCAGCCCATCTGAGCGGCGGCCGTTGATCCTGTGTGGCCTGATCCGGGAGGACGCGGCCTCCCCGCGGGTCTGAGAAAGAGACGCAGGTCCCGAGAGACGACCAAGGTGCAGAGCTGGGAGCGGCGAGACGGAGCCGTACGGGGCCCCGACGAACTCGATCAAAACGGGGGAAGCACAGAAGATCAGACGGAACCGGACAGAACCAGACGGAGCTGTAAGGAACCAGACTGGAACCTGGAGGAACACTGCAGGTCGAGATGGAACCAAGCGGTGTTTTAAATGATCGAAGTGTGTAAAGTTAGGCGGATCTGAGTCAGCCAGCCGGAAACAGGCATGGACTGTGTCACTTCAGGCACCGCAGGCAGACACTCAGCGGACAAGAACCAGATGGTTTTCGTGGCAGCTGATGCATCGCTGGCTATAACATGCACCTCGTGTGGCTGCTGGAACACGGAAAACCCATGGCTCAAACTTCAGACGCCCTAGTGCTGTCCCAACGGTTTCGCTTTTTGTTTTACAAGAATATTCATCATAAGTATTGCAGTTGAATTTCATAGCCTGCAATCACCATCCGCATTATTATGTAAGGCCTGCAAGATACAGGGGTTTTCACTACAACTGGTAATTATACAAATGCTATAACTCACATGAAATGTATTATTCAGCCTATTATTTCAAGCCACCAAGCATAACAAAACACGACAAATTATATCCAGGGTAGTGATCCGTGACTGCATTTCGCGGGCTTTCCACAGCGTCCCCGTTTCTCGAGACGCAAGTGACAGCTCTCTGACGGAGGTGGCGCACTCCACGCCGGACCTCCTCTGGCTCCAGGCCCCAGCGGTCGCGCGAACTCCTCTACCACCAGCTTTAGCTCTGTCACAGTTGAAGGCGGGCTTCGACGGAGCTCTGCCAGACCACTGCCCGGGACCAATAGTCTAGTGGCGAGAAGTCGGGCTACGGGCGGCCGGGCCAGGGCCGGTCAGTGAGCCGACTGATGGCCCGCTCACTAAAGATCTTCGTCAGCCACGCCCGTGTTGCGGCCGTCATGTGCACCGTGGCACCGTCCTGCTGAAACCACAACTGCTGCCACTTCACTCTGCCTCGGATGTGCGGCCACAGTCCCTTTTTCAGAAGCTCGAAGTAGGTATCACCATTCACTGGTGAGCCAGTGGAGGAAAACCCGGCCATCCACGACGGCGGCCCGCCACATCAGCTTCCTTCCTCCCTGTTGTTTGCACTTCACCGGAACTAGACTGTTGGTCCCGGGCAGTGGTGCTGGCGGAGCTCCGTCGAAGCCCGCCTTCAACTGTGACAGGGCTAAAGCTGGTGGTAGAGGAGTTCGCGCGACCGCTGGGGCCTGGAGCCAGAGGAGGTCCGGCGTGGAGTGCGCCACCTCCGTCAGAGAGCTGTCACTTGCGTCTCGAGAAACGGGGACGCTGTGGAAAGCCCGCGAAATGCAGTCACGGATCACTACCCTGGATAGAATTTGTCGTGTTTTGTTATGCTTGGTGGCTTGAAATAATAGGCTGAATAATACATGTAATGTGAGTTATAGCATTTGTATAATTACCAGTTGTAATGAAAAAACATGTACAAACAACACAGCGTATCATTTCAAGCGTCCTGCTCAACACCACCAATCGCTGACTTCGGAATCACCACAATGCAAATAACTGCGTTGTTGTTGCGTCAGCGGCTTCCAACAACTGTAATATATATATGACCTTAATGTTGCCGAGCCGACCAGCAGCTTCAGCCGAGACGAATCCATTGTCGTGGTCCCTTTCGCGCCAACGTTTGAGATTCGGGCGACGCGGCGGCGGCGGCGACCATCATCCCCGCTCAGTGCGGAGCTGCAGCTATGTATACCGCTGGATCGGGCGACCGGTGAAAACACGACCCGCAGAACGTCGGAGCGACCAAATCGGCCCCCATCGAACTATCGGGGCACGTGCCGCGACTGCTGGGCTGGCCGGCCGGCGGACGAGCGGGCAGGAAGACGTGACGGGGGAACGGTAACAACCAGTGACGAGTAACCGCCGGTGACAAGCGGATGGTAACCACCGGTGACGGGCGGATGGTAACCACCGGTGACGGGCGGACGGTAACCACTGGTGACAAGCGGATGGTAACCACTGGTGACGGGCGGATGGTAACCACCGGTGACGGGCGGACGGTAACCACCGGTGACGGGCGGATGGTAACCACTGGTGACGGGCGGATGGCAACCACTGGTGACGGGCGGATGGCAACCACCGGTGACGGGCGGATGGTAACCACTGGTGACGGGCGGATGGTAACCACTGGTGACGGGCGGATGGTAACCACTGGTGACGGGCGGATGGCAACCACTGGTGACGGGCGGATGGTAACCACCGGTGACGGGCGGATGGTAACCACCGGTGACGGGCGGACGGTAACCACTGGTGACAAGCGGATGGTAACCACTGGTGACGGGCGGATGGTAACCACCGGTGACGGGCGGACGGTAACCACTGGTGACGGGCGGATGGCAACCACCGGTGACGGGCGGATGGTAACCACTGGTGACGGGCGGATGGTAACCACTGGTGACGGGCGGATGGCAACCACTGGTGACGGGCGGATGGCAACCACCGGTGACGGGCGGATGGTAACCACTGGTGACGGGCGGATGGTAACCACTGGTGACGGGCGGATGGTAACCACCGGTGACGGGCGGACGGTAACCACCGGTGACGGGCGGATGGTAACCACTGGTGACGGGCGGATGGCAACCACTGGTGACGGGCGGATGGCAACCACCGGTGACGGGCGGATGGTAACCACTGGTGACGGGCGGATGGTAACCACTGGTGACGGGCGGATGGTAATCACCGGTGACGGGCGGATGGTAACCACCGGTGACGGGCGGATGGTAACCACCGGTGACGGGCGGATGGTAACCACCGGTGACGGGCGGATGGTAACTACTGGTGACGGCGGATGGTAACCACCGGTGACGGGCGGATGGCAGCCACCGGTGACGGGCGGATGGCAACCACTGGTGACGGGCGGATGGTAACCGCCGGCGACGCGGCGTCAGCTCTTGGCAACTTTGTATTACAACGTAGACACGGGACGGGAGCGCCTCATATGGTTATTTTCGCCTGGTATTTTTGCCCCGGTATCCGTCAGATAAGAATTCACTCCTGGTTTTAAATTTCACCGGAAATATTTCACCGTAATTCCCGTGCCTGGCATTCCTGTGTCTCAATCTATTTGCTTAGTACTTGTACATGTAGCATTGTTTACGAATAACATCTGAAACTTCATTCCATTTCAAAATATTATGCGCAAATTCAAATATCATGGCATACATTTGTTCTACCTTTATATAAATTATCTTCTTTTTTTGTTATTTCAGGGAACGTCACGAAAGGGGGGCAGTGAAACTTTGATCTCGTCTTGAGATAAACCCATCCCCCTATATAATGGAAGATTTCTTTGCAGATTTGGGCTCTTCTCGTCTTGGCGAACTTTTCGCTATCAAACAAAATTATCACCCAGCAAAATAAAATATGCTGGCAAACAAAATTGGTAAAAAGGTGAGGGGGTCATATCCCCCCTATGCCTACGCCTATGTGTTATTTAAGTGAGAGACAAGGTCGTATGACGTAAAATAAGCGTTGAGATCGACTTGCGAGTAAATAAAATAACAAATATTGCCTTGTTCTTGAAGTGTCGAGTCACCAGGATCTAAAATGGCATAAGCTGCCTCGCTCAGCTGGCAGATGCTTCTCTTCTGACCAGACCCGCGTCTGACCAGACCCGTGTCTTACCAGACCCGCGTCTGACTAGACCCCATCTGACCAGACCCGCGTCTGACCAGACCTGCGTCTAACCAGACCCGCGTCTGACCAGACCCGCGTCTGACCAGACCAGCGTCTGACCAGACCCGCGTCTGACCAGACCCGCGTCTGACCAGACCCCATCTGACCAGACCCGCGTCTGACCAGACCCCATCTGACCAGACCCGCGTCTGACCAGACCCCATCTGACCAGACCCGCATCTGACCAGACCCGCGTCTGACCAGACCCCATCTGACCAGACCCGCGTCTGACCAGACCCGCGTCCGACCAGACCCGCGTCTGACCAGACCCACGTCTGACCAGACCCGCGTCCGACCAGACCCGCGTCTGACCAGACCCACGTCTGACCAGCCCGCGTCCGACCAGACCCGCGTCTGACTAGACCCCATCTGACCAGACCCGCGTCTAACCAGACCCCCATCTGACCAGACCCCATCTGACCAGACCCGCGTCTGACCAGACCCCATCTGACCAGACCCGCGTCTGACCAGGCCCCCATCTGACCAGACCCCATATGCCCAGACCCCATCTGCCCTGACTCCCTGCCTGACCTCCCTTCTGACCTGCCGTCTGACCAGACCCGCGTCTGCCCTGACTCCCTGCCTGACCTCCCTTCTGACCTGCCGTCTGACCAGACCCGCGTCTGCCCTGACTCCCTGCCTGACCTCCCTTCTGACCTGCCGTCTGACCAGACCCGCGTCTGCCCTGACTCCCTGCCTGACCTGCCGTCTGACCTGCCGTCTGACCAGACCCGCGTCTGCCCTGACTCCCTGCCTGACCTGCCGTCTGACCTGCCGTCTGACCAGACCCGCGTCTGCCCTGACTCCCTGCCTGACCTGCCGTCTGACCTGCCGTCTGACTAGACCCGCGTCTGACCAGACCCCCATCTGACCAGACCCCATCTGCCCAGACCCCATCTGCTCTGACTCCCTGTCTGACCTCCCTTCTGACCTGCCGTCTGACTGGGACCGCCGGCCTCCGCCTGGGACTGACTCGGGTTACACAGCATATGTCGGTCGGTCATTAGGCCAAGACAAAGTGACGCAGTGGAATTAATCACAGTCGGCCTGGCCCCCGGTGCTCCGCTCCGCAGCCGCCCTACCGCTGTCTGAGAGGCGGAGAGAGCGCCACCGACCAGAGAGGCTATTCATGTGCCGCCTCATGCAGCCATAAACGGACGCTATGGCGCTCACAATGGCCGCTGTGGGAGAGGAGGAGTCAGATGAAGTCTGATATAAGGAAAGTGTGATTTAGCTTCATAGGACGCCACCTCGTAAAGAAGCTATATATGTGTCCGTTAAAATGCATGCATCACGATTTGTCGGAACTGGCGCCTGTGGCGGCAGAGAACCGAGCCGTTATTTCTTGCTCTGCCTTCTTTTTATTTCCAGTTTGATCTCCTTAAAGGGAATAGTTCACCTTGTCAATGGGGTTTTTAGTTGAGATAGCCAAAGCTGTTCTCCATGCTCGAAAATTAACTTGAGAAGCTTTCACATCTTCATAGAAACCCCTTACTTAATTAAAATCGGCTTACCGGAGTCCTAGAAGCCGGAACGAGTATCCATCGTGACTCCCATCGCTGATTAGCTAATTCGACGTATGGTTATGACGTAACGATGACGTATGGCTTGGCGAATAAGTATTACAAACATTGAATTATATAGCGCTGGACAAGAACATGCTGTTTCAGTACCTTATTCCCTTCATTGCACGAATGAACTTAATGAGAGATATCGTGATTGTTGCTAAAATCGTCTGTAAACACTTTTCTCAGCAATATTCTAAGTTAAATTATACATTACGCGCGTGCAGATGTCGTTACGGGTCACGATGACATTGCGTGCTTCTTAGCAATCCGATTTCGCATTAATTCACTCCACTGAGAGGACAAATCTGAATTGGAACCAAATAGCTGATATTATAATTTGTTTTTCCGCGTCCGTATATATTTGTATGGCTTACTAGTAACATGATAATTCATTTATAACTTCTCTCAATCATTTCTATTTTTTTTTAGCTTTTTGAAATGTGAACAGTTTCCTTTAATGTTGCCTTGCTTTTCTTGTGTTATTACGAGCGAGCGCGAAGCGCTCGCTCGTCCTTCCGTGGTATATGGAAAAAATCTGAATATGAGCGGCCCGGCCCGTGGCGACGCTTTTGAGAAGCAAATATCTCTGCAACCGCACGTCCGATTGACAAGCCGGTTTCTTTGCTGAGTAGCCCCATCCAACCAAACCTGTTTGAGAACAATGCCGACTCATGTCGGTCACTACCACTGCACGTGGCGCGTGCCGCGTGAGGGGTGTTGAAAAGTGTTTTTTTCGCAAAAATTCCGCAACGGCTGGGCAGATTGTGTTCAAATTTGGTGTGTGGTTAGGGACCTCTCAGCCGCCGCCTTCCCACAAGTCAGGGGTGGGGTGGCTCTGCACGTGCGCATCTTTTTTTGTATCTCAGAAACTACTTGCCCTATCGAGTTGAAATTCACCATACATTTCCTTCGCGCTCGCTCGTTCATCGTCGACTACAGCGCCTTACTGGTATATTCATGGGTGAGTCCAATTATTAAAGTTCGTCATGGATGAGAAGCGTAGCGTCGAGTCTATGGCTATAGCATTGGAAGAGCCCATGGATTGATTTTGCATACAACTCAACAATTGAATTCATTTTGTCAAGCCTTCATTCAAGCCTCGCCCATATCAAAGTAAGCATCCAATGAACCAATGAGGATCACCTACTTTAAGGTCATTGAACTGCCCATGATCACATCCAAGAGACCATGACGATATTTCATCATAGGCAGTGACAGATGAACACGTGTCGCTATGGAACATGGTCTTTCAGTTGCATGATAATACATGTGTTATACCATGAGATCATTGTTACGAGGCTCGCTCGTCCTTCCGTGGTATATGGGAGAAATCTGAATATGAGCGGCCCGGCCCGGCCCGGCACGGCCCGACCCGTGGCGACGCTGTTGAGAAGCTCATATCTCTGCCACCACACGTCCGATTGACAAGCTTAGTTCTTTGCTGAGCAGCCCCATCCAACATACCCTGTTTAAGACCGGTACCAACTCATGTGGGTGACTACCACTGCGCGTGGCGCGTGCCGCGTGAGGGGTGTTGAAAAGTGTTTTCTCGCAAAAACTCTGCAACGGCTGAGCCGATTGTGTGAAAATTTGGTGTGTGGTTAGGGACCCCTCTGCCGCCAATTTTCCACAAGTCAGGGGTGGGGTGCACGAGCGCACATGGACACCCCTATTTTATATCTCAGGAACGGCTGAACTGATTGCGTTCTAATTTAGTGTGTGGTTAGGGACCTCTCAGCCGTTGCCTTTCCACAAGTCAGGGGTGGAGCGCCTCTGCACGTGCGCACGTGCTCACCCCTATTCTATATCTCAGGAATGGCTGAGCCGATTGTGTTCAAATTTGGTGTGTGGTTAGGGACCTCTCAACTGCCAGTTTCCCACAAGTCAGGGATGGCGTGCCTCTGCTCGTGCGCACGTGCACACCCCTATTCTATATCTAAGGAACGGCTGAGCCGATTGTGTTTAAATTTGGTGTGTGGTTAGGGACCTCTCAACTGCCAGTTTCCCACAAGTCAGGGATGGGGTGCCTCTGCTCGTGCGCACGTGCACACCCCTATTATATATCTAAGGAACGGCTGAGCCGATTGTGTTCAAATTTGGTGTGTGGTTAGGGACTCCTCCGCCGCCGCCTACCCACAAGTCATGGGTGGGGTGCATCTGCACGTGTGCACGTGCGCACCTTTTTTGTATCTCAGGAACTACTTGTCCGATCGGGTTGAAATTCACCATACATTTATTTCGCGCTTGCTCGTTCATCGCCAACTACGGCGCCTTACTGGTTATATTTGTATTTATATTTCATCATTCATAGCGGCAACACTGTTAATAGCCACATTAATGTGGGAGTTGCTGTAGTCCCCGTCCCCGAATCGCAGGCCCCCTTCACTATGACGTCACCCTGGGAGTAGAAATCACTTTGTCCAGCTTGATCACGTGTTAAAAGCACGAAATTTACCGAAGGATGACGACATAAATTTAGTACATAGAGCACTAACCATCCGTTCCACAGATTCAGCCATTCTTATTGTTTGGTGAAATGCACCTGATGTGGCGAAAATATTTGTATAAGTGGAAAATTTGAGATGTTAAAGTTAACCCTGCAAATCGAAAGGAAGGATTTCTTTTACCATAGGGAAAAAATGTCAGTATTTTTTTTAAAGAAAATTAAATCCCTTCACCTTTTTGCTGCCAAATGCTACCGAACACGCATTGTTTATTCCGTTGCGCGGCGAGAGTACATAGTGTTTCAAAACTATAAAACCGTGATATTTAAGTTGTTTTGACTTCGAAGAATCAACAGGGAAGAAAATTAGGATGGTACCATTACATATCTACCTCTTGATTTCCTGTCATGCTGCTACTATCAAATCTGGGACGGTCTTAAAACCGGACATGCGCCAAGTATGTCGATATTCCTGAAGATAAATGACGAGAATCGCCGCACCATAGACGCCTTTTTTATTTGTTATCAGGGGCGCAGCCAGGGGTGGGCTATGCAGACTAAAGCTCCCCCCCCCCCCCCTCCGACGCGGCTCAGATGGGCCCATCTTGGATCTGAAATGGGCCCATCGTGGACTCAGAAAGGGCCCATTTCACGCCTGATAAAACCAAATTTAGCCTCGGAAAGCGAGCATCTCAGGTCCAGAAAATGCCCATCTCAGCTCTCAGGCCCGGGAAGAGCCCATCTTAAGTCTGGAGAGGGCCTATCTTGGGCTCAGAAATGGCCTATCTCATGTCTGGAAAGGGCCATCTTGGGCTCAGAAAGGAACCATCCCAGGTCTAGAAAGAGCCAATTTTAGACTCTGAGTGGGCTCATCTTAGGCTCCGAATGGGCTCATCTTAGGCTCTGAATTGGCTCATCTCAGGTTTTGAAAGGGCCCATCGTGAACTCAGAAAGCGCCCATCTCAGGTCTGGAAAGGGCCCATCTTAGGCTCAGAATGGGCTGGTCTCAGGTTTTGAAAGGGCCCATCGTGAATTCAGAAAGGGCCCGTCTCAGGTCTGAAAAGGGTCCATTTTAGGCTTTGAAAGTGAGCAGCCTGCATCTCAGATCCGGAAAAGGCCTATCTCTGCTCTTAGGCCCGGGAAGGGCCCATCTCAGATCCGGAGAGGACCATCTTTGGCTCAGAAAGGGCCCATCTCAGGTCTGGAAAGGGCCCATCTTAGGCTGTGAATGGGCCCGTCTTAAGCTCAGAATGGGCCCATCTCAGGTTTTGAAAGGGCCCATCGTAAACTCGGAAAGGGCCCGTATCAGTTCTGGAGAGGTCCATTTTAGGATGCTCACTTTCAAAGTGAGCATCTCAGTTCCGGAAAAGATCCATGTCTGCTCTTAGACCAGGTAAGGGCCCATCTCAGGTCCAGAGAAGGCCCGTATAATTTGGCCCTGAAAGGATTTTTTTTATGTCTGGAGAGGACTGGGAAGGGCCCATCTTTGAGCTGGAGAAGGGCCGTTTCGGTAAATTCGGCCCAGAAAGGCCCCATGACTGGTTAGGGCTGTGAATGAGCCCGTCTTAAGCTCAGAATGGGCCCATCTCAGGTTTTGAAAGGGCCCATCGTAAACTCAGAAAGGGCCCGTCTCAGGTCTGGAGAGGTCCATTTTAGGCTTTGAAAGTGAGCATCTCAGTTCCGGAAAAGGCCCATGTCAGCTCTTATGCCAGGTAAGGGCCAATTTTAGGGTCTGAATGGGCTCATCCTAGGCTCAGAATGGGCCCATCCTAGGCTCTGAATTGGCCCATCTCAGGTGTTGAAAGGGCCCATCATGAGCTCAGAAAGGGCCCATCTCATATCTGGAAGGGGCCATCAAAGTCGTAGAAATCCCCCCCCCCCCTGTCTTGAGTCTGGGATTAGTCCAATTTGGGCCCGGAAAGGGCCCATCTCAGGTCTGGAAAAAAGCCAATCAGAGGTCTTGAAAGGACCCATCTTTAGACCAGAGAAGGACCATCATAGGCTCAGATGCCTGATGCCTCAGAAAGCTGCCCATCTGGAATCTCGGGGGAGGGGGGGGGCAAAGGTCCAGTTGGCCAAAATTGGAGGGAAAATGCCCCCTGCCCCCGCGCCACGGCGTAGTGGGTTTAGCCATGCGGCGTCAGGCTTCAGTAGTGTACGGGGGATGGGGCATTGACACAAATATGAATAAATACAATACAAATTAGCTGAAGCAGAACAAAAGCCTTGGTCGAATGAATCCTGGATCCGCTTTTGTCCTCATGATTCGTGATCCCATTGTTTTTCAGATTTGTGTGAGTTTTGTTTTGGTAATTGGTGGTAGATAGTAGTGGCGGAGGCGGGGGAGGGGGCAGGAGGGACAAGTTACCTCCCCATCCCACCCCAACTTCAGCCGAATGGAACATTAATCCTTTGGCGTTGCATGAAAAGAATATACTTCCAAAAATAAACTTCCCCTAACTCTATGAAGAGCTTCCGCCGCCCTTGATGTTGTCACCCCCTCTGCCTCTTCCCTTGCTAGACCCCACGGCATCACTAGCGGATCCAGGGGGTGGGGGGGGGGGGGCATAGCGGCAATGGCGTCGCCACTGCCCACAGACCAAATAGAATCACTAGGGACAAATCCAAGTACCTACACATTTACTTTAACATGGGCGATGGGACCATATTAGGGATGGATACAAATTACAATTTGTTTAATTACAATGTTTTCTTCGATAAACAAATACAAAAAAAAACATTTTATAATGAAAATTACAAACAAATTCATGTTTTTTTTGGGTTTTTTTTTTGGGGGGGGCATCAGTCAATGCTAAAGGGTCCACTTCGGTTAGCCCCCCCCCCCCCTCCCGTCGCAAAATCCTGGCTGCACCCCTGTATGTTACCATATTGCAAAATATTTATGCCTAATGCTCTGACGTCACCCCGGGAGTCGTTTCTCCCTCGTGGGTAAACCTTATTAGTACATTAATATTGAGTTGCTGCATGACAAATAATATTAAATAAATAGATATAACATGATAAGCACTCAATGAGACTGTAGAACAATATGACTCTGACTAGCCACTGAACTGAATTAATCATGAACGTAACAGTGACTTGGACATTGCAAGTGACCCTGGTCCCGATTTTTACAGCGCGGCCTTGGTAGTAAACTGCAGTGTTACGAGTGAAGAATCTCTTCAACAATATGCTCGCCCTCTCCCATATTTCTGGGATGTCAGGCGCCTCAGACGGCAATTTCGCAGAGCTCTACCGCCACAAGAATCTCCATCCACATACCAATCATAAATGGAGGAAGAGAAAGATAAATGTGGATACTTGGCTCTCTTAGTTCTCCTCAAACACTTTGGCCAACTTTACTTTTAGCGTCATTGGAACTCTTCTGACGGGAAATATGAAAACACCTTATCGCTCAACCCCGACTGCCAAACTTCTGGAAGTCTCTGGACGTTTGGCATGCATGTTACTGATTCGAGGCAAAATTGCTGAGAGGAAGTGGTCTACATTGGGTGTTTTCTCCACACATGAGAATGATGCTTCTTTGGTGGAAGTTGGCTTAGCACTTACAATACATGGATGTGGATACTTAACATTTACAATACATTCACTCATTCATGCATGATAAATGTAAGGCAAAGGCAAGGGAAAGCTGCCGACTGCAATGCAGCACTCGCTGCGTGCTACGCACATTGATAATAAGGATTTCAAATATTTATTTTTAAAAAAATGCCGGACAGTCTGCTTACGAACATGCAATTGATGGTAAGCAAACTACGAGACGATGAAAATATATCAAATGATCATGTATCCTGTCGAATATTTGTTTTCATATCTTGAAAATGGATAGCGATGTATATTTGGAACATGTTAAATAATATAAATATCTAGAAGTTTCTCCAACACAAGAGGAAGACAAACACTACAACAAAAAAACTCCAGAAGCACGAAAATGCAAGTGATCTGCAATAGGGTATCCCCCCCCCAAAAAAAAATGTCGGTTAAAGCTTGCCAATTGTCACGATGTTATCCTCTAGGCCAATAACAAGTATGCTAAATTTCATTGCGATCCTTTGAGTCTCCCCCGGGCCTCCGAAAGTTGTTGACTCCTGCCCAAAAGGTCAAAAATCAAAGTCGTCGTACAGACCTCCGTGTGCGCTTATTTGAAGGCTCTTATCAAGTAAAATAACTTTAATACAGTCGAAATGCTTTAAATTCAATAGTTTTCGTTCTAAGAGTCATAAACATTTACACAAACCAAGCCTTCAAGAGAGCTCTATTGAAGGCTTGGTTTTGGTATATGTTTATGACTCTAGAACGAAAACTGTTGAATTTAAAGCATTTCGACTGTATTCAAGTTTATTCTACTCGACAAGATATTTCAAATGAGCACACGCGGAGGTCTGTACGACGACTTTGAATTTTGACCTTTTGGGTAGGGGTTAGTGATGTCCTTTTCCAAAAAATCCTGACCGATTCCAAACCGATACCGAATGGGAGGCATTTCGGTTGACCGAATACCGACCAATTTGGGTTGAAGCCAAAAATGTCCAAAATTTGACCGATTGCTAATTTTATACCTATTTATATGATTATTATATACTTATTACCGAGCGGGCGCGAAGCCCCCGTGAGGTTTCTCGTCAACTTACTAGATAAATTTATATTTGACCCGGCCCGACCCGGCCATACAGACGCTTTTCGGAAGCTAATAACTTTGCTTTGCAACCACTGCTCCGATTGAGATCGGGTTTTCACCATTGGATAGGACCATCAAATCAATTTTGATTTCGGTCTGGTCAGGGGCCCTTCTGACCTGCACAGGGGCCCTTTGACCTTCCCAGGGGCCCTCTGGGGTCTGTCCAAGGGCCCTTCAACCTGCCCAGGGTCCCTTATGGCCTGGCAAGGGACTGTGCTGGCTGCTTTGTCGCCCTGCCGACATGCTCAGGGGCCTTTCGACCTGCTCAGGGTCCCTCTGTGCTGGCTAGAGGCCCATTCGACGTGATTAGGGGGCCCTCGGACACGCTCAGGGGCCCTTTCGGTCTTCCCAGGGGCCCCTTTGACATGCACAGAGCTCTTTTGAATGTCCAAGGGGCCCTCTGGTCCTTCAAAGAGGGTCCTGGTGGCCCTAAAGAGCCTCTGAAGTGCTATACACTCTCTAAAAACCACGCTTCGCGTGGTAAAAAGCCATGATACCGCGCTTCGCGCGGTCTCGTCGGCCCTTTTCAGCGCGCGCAGCGCGCCGAAAAGGGCCCTCTGCCGCCAAAAAGGGCCCTCCTGGCCTACAGCGGGGTGCGGCCGCACCCGCTCCCCCCCCCCCCCCCGCTCTTGGCTGCGTGTCTGTCGTCAAGCACGCCGTATGCCCAGTATGCCCATAATCGTATATACATGTATCAGGCCAGGCACCAACCACAGTATAAGCGCACTGTGCTCGGTGTCGTGCT
>JAXIVJ010006367.1:45000-62500 GCA_036785665.1 Chirona hameri | reverse complement strand
CTACTAGGCCCATAGGGTTTAATGTTAAATTCGCCATTTTCAGCGTGAATTTACAGAAAATATGAGAGGGTAATTTGAAAAACCTAGATGCTATCGAGTAGAAAATGTAATCTGCTTTTGAAGCTTTTGGAGGTGTTTTTCGATTTGAGGGCTGTAAATCGTGTTCCCAAGAGCCCGAAGCCAACGATGTCTAACATCAACGGGGAATTTCTCATGTTTGGCACTCTGTATCTTCGGTTCCATTAATATAAATAATAAAAGTGAAACATCTTTTGAGAGCCTGTCTTACAATCTTACTTTTGTTTTTACATAACTTTTTGTTTGGGTGTTGGGAAATCGTGTTCCCAAAGGCATAAAATTTGACTTTGGATAGAGCCGTGGGTTCAAATCCCACATCGACCAAAAACTTTTTCCATAGCATTTTGTTTTTATGAACGTTTTAACGCTCATTACTGTCATGTAATACTTCAGTGACGCATGTCCGCAGTTTATCATAGTCTTGAGAAGAAGAAGAATTAATCAGCTGACAGCATATTTTATTGCAGAGTGAAAATGCCTCCAATCCAACTAATTTTGAGACAGTGAGTGATGTGCAAGGTGACATTGTCTGTGGTGGCTGCCGCTGTGCAGTCGACCATCGGTCTCAAATACAAGTCCTGCGCTCCCCAGGAACAGAGGTTAGTGCGAGCGTGATAGGGTTTAGTGGTTGACTTGTGTATTACAGGCTCACAAAATTATTTGGCACCATTTTCACTCTGCAACAAAATATGCTGTCAGCTGACTGATTATTCTTCCGGGTACCTCAAGATTACATTAAACTGGGTTACTGAAGTATTACCAGGATTTTCACGTAGAAGATCCAGATCAGGAATATCAGAGGATTAAAAGTCAAGAAAATAAGGAAAAAACATAGGACATCATGTCATCACCTGAGCTTGCACTTGGTACTGGTAGGCCGGATGGAGGAGGTTGAGGTTGAGGTAGCGGTTAGGATGATCGATGGTATGGTGTCTGGGTGGAGGTTCCTCCTCTTGTGTGAAGTTGGTGGAATTTCGTAGAAGTCAGAGGCTTTAAAATGAATGGAGCACACACGGGGATCAACATGGTCACCAAGTTCCGAATCTTCTCTTTTAATAGCCTGCCACCACCTCGGAGCCAAATCTTTCCTTCGGAAACGAAAAATAATATACCTTCCTGGTCGGGTTTGCACCTTTCGAGCAGCTGTACCGTTGTTGCACCTGGCACCATGGGTGGAACTTTATATACTTTCGGGGTTGTAGCTACAACTGCATCCCCAAAAATTACAACCCCAATTATGAATATTACAACCCCAACATTGTCAGTAAATGCATAAGTAAATAAATACTGTGAACGGTACGCAAAATCACCAAAGGATTTTTTTCTTCTCAATAACAATAATAACCAGTATGGCGCCGTAGTTGGCGATGAACGAACGAGCGCGAAGGAAATGTATGGTGAGATTGGTATGCGCAGTGCGCACGCATAAGGGTGCTGCTTTCCTAGTACTGTTGCCTGACACCACACCAAATTTCAACTCGATCGGGCAAGTAGTTTCTGAGATACAAAAAGGAGTGCGCACTCGCGCACGTGCAGAGGCACCCCACCCCACCTGACTTGTGGGAAGGCGGCGGCTGAGGTGGTCCCTAACCACACACCACATTTGCACACACTCGGCCCAGCCGTTGCTGAGTTTTTGCGAGCAGGCACTTTTCAACACCCCTCACGCGGAAAGCGCCACGTGCAGTGATAGTCGCCCACGTGAGTCGGCTCTGGTCTCAAACAGGGATATAGGGTGGATGAGGCTACTCAGCAAAGAAGCTCGCTTGTCAATCGAGCGTGCTGTTACAGATATATGAGCTTCTGAAAAGCGTCGCCACGTGCCAGGCCCGGCCGCTCATATTCCGATTTTTCCCCGTAATCACCGATGTATTGATGACTCTTATATGACTCATATGACGTCCTGGTGTTATCTCGCCTTTACCGGAGGGTGATTCCCGGTTTGATTGATAATCAGTAATTTGATACATAGCTTCGTTTCAAAGGCAGGAAGTGTGTACTAACGTTCATTACTATGTTCTTTGGAACGTGAAATGCAAGGTGAACTGTATAGTGGTATTGGGTTTTATTAACACGCGCCCTGGAGGGCCTCTGAAAATAACACGCACTGGAGTGAGGAGGGGGGAGATAAAGGCCCCGATAAGAAATACAATAACGAATATTGTAGGGTGGAGAGGTTCTGTGGGGAACTCCATGCACTAGGTTAATATCTCTAAGGTCAAATGAGGTCAAACATGCTAAGATTGGATTGTTATGCGCTCCTTGGCTTGACATTGTTATGGAACGCAGTGATTGCGTGTATATGTATAAGTATTAAGTATATTGTATGTACCCCAAAATTGGCTTAAATGATTTGTTGGAGAGTCTAATGATACAATAGGGACGATAGAAGTTGCATTTGACCTCACGCCATTTACATACCAGTAAGGCGCCGTAGTTGGCGATGAAGGAGCGAGCGCGAAGGAAATGTATGGTGAATTTCAACTCGATCGGGCAAGTAGTTTCTGAGATACAAGAGATATACATACAATGATATACCCCTGACTTGTGGGAAGGCGGCGGCTGAGAGGTCCCTAACTACACACGCACGTGCTCACGTGCAGACGCACCTCACCCCTGACTTGTGGAAAAGTGGCGGCTGAGGAGTCTCTGACCACAAACCAAATTTGAATACAATCTGCCCAGCCGTTGCGGAGTTTTTGCGAGAAAACAATTTTCAACACCCCTCACGCGGCACGCGCCACGCGCAGTGGTAGTCAGTAGTCACCCACGTGAGTCGGCACTGGTCTCAAACATGGTAAGTTGGATGGAGCTGCTCAGCAAAGAAGACAGCTTGTCAATCGGACGTGCGGCTGCAGAGATATGAGCTTCTCAAAACCGTCGCCCCGGGCGAGGTCGGGTCGGGTCGGGTCGGGTCGGGTTGGGTTGGATCGGTCCGGGCCGCTCATATTAAGATTTTTCCCTTACACCACGGAAGGAAGAGCGAGCGCTTCACGCTCGCTCGTAACAAAACAATTAGTAAATATGAGCACATAAAAGGAAAAACTTTAAAATGTTGGCCACGTTTGCCATAAAATAGCATTTAAAATCCAAGAATACAGCATATTATCCCAAAATTACTTAGAAAGACTATTTAGATACCTGCATGTAGCCATGTATATTTTTTATGATTGTTTATTTACTCTCCATGTGAAGCTGGCGCTGATACGATGCTAAGTGAGCTGCGGATTGTCGTGCGCGCGATTCTTTCTCTCATTTCGTTGCTGTCGATCCGGACATCCAGTTACTGTATGGTGTACGTGCAGAATGTACAGCGATCTTTCCGTATAGCCAATCAGTAACGAATTGATAATTGTATGTTGGATAGTTGGGATAGTTCATGTATAGCTTGCGTT
Organism: Chirona hameri; assembly: GCA_036785665.1. Lineage (NCBI taxonomy): Eukaryota > Metazoa > Arthropoda > Thecostraca > Balanomorpha > Balanidae > Chirona > Chirona hameri. Next base: position 59,027 of record JAXIVJ010006367.1, on the reverse strand, counting down.
TCACTCAGTCATCTGTAACTGTTTGTGAAAATCAAACATAATACCTATGTTACAATTTAATAATACCTATGATACAACCTATGTTAATTCTATGGTGTTTATCTATTTTCAATTTTGCACATCTTTCGTTTTAGTTTCTTGAGTCGCTTTTACTCTCCCCCGGTCGCCGACTCAATTACAACCCCAACGAAAAACAAAAAGTTCCGCCTCTGCCTGGCACAGCACAACCAGCCATCTTCGTGACCAACGTTGAACTCTCAAGCGTACCTCTGTGGCTCTGTCTTGTCTATAAATATGCACAAATTTAAATCAAACGCAGTCGGAAGAATCAAAAACTTTCTTCAGTACGAACATTATCTAATGAAAAATGGTCGGGGAACTACGAGTCAAAACAAACAAATCAAATTAAGAACAAGTGCGCAATGTTTGTAGCCTACTAGAATGTCACCATATTTAGTTTACATCTAACGTTATTATACTATACTCAGGGTTCGGAACTAGGACTATTATATTGTCAATGATATTTGAAAATAAAGATGAAAATAGCCAAATCAATCCGAACAACGTAAATTAAAATTGAAATGATATACACAATTTCAAAGAACATCCTCAGAATAGGCTAATTATTGAGATCATATATACTGAATTTGAGCATATAACCCCTTCAATATACCCTGATATTTTGCCCCACCAACTTTGTCTGAAAAGCTCCACCCATGACGGGGAGTTAACTTCAAAACAATTGACGGCAGCGCTGCCATATTTTGGGAAAGCAGTTTTTAAAGTGATTATACGGGTTTCCGTCCTGAAAGTAAATGCACTCTTTTGCAGTTGTATGAGCTTTAAACACGTTTAAGACATATAACAGGGACCTCCATGCTCATTTAGTCCATTATTTCAGCAATTATCAGCGTTAAAACTTGGGCGTTTTTCGAGACTAGTATCAGAAAACGAGTACTTGATCGTCACTACTGTCCACCACTTTTATCTTAAGATCAATTTGAGAGTTTTTAATTATCTGCAAGTCCTAGACTGGATCGCAAAATTATTATGCAATTCAAAACTGACGGGACTTTGTATTACTACACACTGTTCGTTGAGGTTTTGTGTTTATGTGGTTTTCTCATCTCTGGCCTTTAGCGTTGAGAATTTGGTGGTGGCGTATTAATTTTTTGGCATGAAAATTCATGAAAAATATAGAATTTTATGGGAAAACTAGGTAACTGCTGCTGTCGTTGGAACAAAAAAAGTTGATTTTCTTTCAAATATTGCTTATTTTACCGAAAATATGCCATAAGTGAGGTGTTTTTATTAGCTTAAAAGAGATGACTGGCTCTGCCTCAGCCGGTTCTGCAGAAAGTACGCGGTGGCATCACCGCGCACTTTGGAATGTCTTTACGTGCAGAAGAGGTCATTTCCGGAAAAATGTGGCTACCGTGGGACTTCTACCACCTTTATAAGTACGTTTTACTATGTAACTCAATTATTCTGGGAAAAACCCGTATAATCCCTTTAATAAGATTGCGGCAAACAAAACGCAACGCTTCTTTGTAGTTGTTTCGTGATGCTATTGTTAGGCTTATGGTAGCCGTTGGCACGGCACGGCCACAGGGGATTTGCACGTCCTCGGTCCTGTGTTGTGTGACATGTGAATGGTTACAATGAAGTAAGGTGGTCAAATGAGTTATTTTGGGTCGATATTCTGCCTGAAAATGCCGAAGACCAAAAGAGAGAAGAAGTCGGGTGCGTGCTTCAGAGCGGAGAAGAAAGGGCGGGATTTGAAGGCAGCAGCCAGGGGGATGAGATCAGTAGCCAGTTCATGGGGGTGAGTTTTGACGGACAAGTTAAGATTTGATAGTGTTTTTAGTGAAACAATTCCTGGTCAGGCGTGCAGTTTTGTATTCCGTTCGAAAGGCTTGGTTAAATCCTTCCAACTTTGCTCAGGATGTAGGTAAAATCCTAAACTTTGGCATGGGGAAGAGAAGTGGATCAAATCCAGGGAGATAAGTATTCCTATCTATAATGGTTTTGATGGTACTTGGCAGGCCCGACGCCACCGATTTTCGTTTGGAGGGACATATTTGTCAGAAAAGGCCCTAAGCCTTAACTCGCCAGCTGGGGGAGGGGGGGGGGGCAGAATCTGCCCCCCCCCCCCACCCCCACCTCCCGGGTTTTCCCAATAACTTCACTAGATATCGACGCGACACTTTCAGTACCATATTTAGCATCAATTTGACGTCTTTCTGGAAAATTTCGACAAACTGGGCCGAAAAGTTTTTGAGAAAATGATGTTTAAGTCACGTTATGTCACGCCATTTCTTTGGGGTCAAAAATCGACGAATGTTTGATCGATCATAACACATCGAGTAGTGAAGCAAATAACAAACAAAAACCGCAAAAAAGTAAATGACATTCTCTACAAAATGGCAATCTCGGCTTTTCCAAATTTTTGGTTTTTGACCCCCAAAATTGAAAAAAAACATTTTTTTTTAAATAGCTCTAAAATCATTTGTTTTTTAAACTTAAAAAATATATATGTAAGAGAACCACCTGTGAGTACTGACCATGCAAAATTTCAAATCAATATCTCTATATTTGACCCTCAATGGCTGTAATAAGTGTATAATATGATGCCATGTTTTATTAATCGCGTTTTTGGGGCATTTTTAGACGTCCTACAAGACAAAATGCATCATTGACATCATGGAACCTAACTGGAACAGCAACATGTGTCTTTATTGCAAATTTTGGATTTCAAAATTTGACCTTTTAGACCTGACATTGACGTTGAGGTCAAATGTCAAAATTACCGTTAACATTGAATTCTACGTGTGAAATAACACATTACACATGTGTCAAACGGTTTTCATATGACTTTTTCATGTGGTGACCTTTCGTGACCTGACATTGACCTTGACCTGTACTTAGAATGAGACTTATACTCCAGCAGTACCTTCTCCTCTTAATTGGAAGTGTTTTGGTTGAGTTTGGGCGCGCTGCTCTCTGCAGGCAATAATCCGAAAACACGTGATTTTTATCTTTGACCTGACATTAACCTTTCACCTTCACCTCTTAACAAAAATAAGCGTGCTTTAGAATCGTCTCATTGAGAGCTTTCGATCGCCGCCTCGCGCGTCTCGCTTCGGCCAATGGTTCGGGAGTTAGGCAAGGGGGGGGGGTAGAATCTGCCCCCCCCCCCCAGCGGGGCGCGTTCGGCTGAATACCCCAGCGGGGCAAGGGTTAAAAGAACCTTATTTCAGATAGCGAATAAGTGCCTTTGGGTTCCTTTCCAGACGTCTTGCTGACCTCGTTCCTGGCTCCTCCGTGCCCACCCGAGAGTCCACCGTGGCCGGTGACGAGAACGATGTCATGCTGCCGGCTCCCGACAGCGCCGAGAACACAGCGTTTGACGAGCCGTGCGTCTCAAACAGATCTCCTTGTCTGCCACATCCATCAGTCGCTGCTGGACCAGGTCGACGTGGAGAGGGTGGTGAAGGCGTTCGTGGCAGAGGACGATACTCGGAGGAGGGTGTTCGGCGATGGCTAAAAAGCACTAGGATGAAATGTTCCGAAGAGGGGGAGTCCTGAAACGGTTTTACTCAAGAATCAGCGTTCGTTTATGTATTCGGAGAGGATTCACTTACATGCCAGACGGCGGTAGTTCGGCGTGGCAGTGATGTATAAGTGAAAATGTAAGATTGACATGCATTTTAAGCACGAATCTCTAGGAAAAACTGTACCGAGATGCAATCCAACAGGCAGATAATTAGTTATAAATAGATACAATGGCGAACGGCTGCTCTAAAATCGTAATAATGTTTGCAGAACAGCCCGCCACAGACCACTCATGTGCCCAGTTGGCAGAGCGCTCAGATGAAAACCTCAGAAATGTATCTGGCAACTTACATGGTGTTGTGGTTGACTCCCTTCAGCGCTTTATTTAACATATTGCCAGGATGACCTTCATTCAGCGGCAGCGACGACAATGCACCTAATTTAATGGACGAATGTCCACAAATATTTGTCATACCTACAGTTTGGAGATGAATAACGTGGCTAATGTGGTCGCTCATTGATCTTGTAGATGGTGGATATACTCAATTTAGGTAATTGTACCACATTGCAAGATGTTCTTCCCAAGTTACTAGAACAAAGTTGTGACATTGTAACGATACAACAGTGTTGCAAAATTTAGTAGCAACATTTATGCAACATAGTTCTCCACAACAGTGTAGCGTTGTCAAAACGTAAAATTCAAACTAGATTTTGGACAACATTGTTACAACGTATCTGTTACCTGGGTTCACACTGCACTGCTGCCAAGGTGGTAGGAAAACAATGCATTGAATAGAAAAAGCTGGTGGCCTGTGGGCACTGCCCCAAACATCTTGTCAATGTTCCTGCCATGTTTTGCAGACTGAATAGTGCTTAAATATCCATCCTGGGGTGATTGTGCTGTATGTATCAAATGCAATTATGAGCACTTGTGAGTTGTTCTTGTGGCAGCATACACACATACACCAGTCATATTGATATTGCATTGATGATGATATTGCATTGATATCAACACTTTGTCCTTAAAGTTTTATTAGAGGATCTTTTGGCTTATATTTCTTAACAGTGCTATGCAAATTCAAATTAATGGCGATAGTGATCAAGGGAATTGAAATAAGTATTTTTCCAAATGTGTTTGTAGCTCGTTTTAAACTTGCCTAAAGGAAATGGTTAATCTTGTTTTTTTTTTACAAACATGCATGTTTGTATAATCACTACATGTAGTGATTATATTTTGAAATATGTTTTTTTTAAATATTGTTAAAAAGTGGCCATACAACCTGCTGTAAAGGCCATTGCTAACACTGTTAAGCCTTGGCTCCACTATGCATTATTTTGTAAGTTCTGCGCGTATTCTGCATGTTGTCGGGTTTTGTGTGACATATCACATAGGTTCAAAGAGCAAGTTCAGCTGGTAGTAAATGCAATGCGTGAGCTACACTGGCACACTACACAGTCCTAACTGAAAAATCCTAACAGTGTAGCTCACCCAATGCATTTTCTATCAGCTGAACTTGCTCTTTGGACCTATGTAACTCAAAACCTGACAAGAGGCAGAAGATGCACACAACTTCCTGAAAAATAATGCATAGTGAAGCTGGGGCTTTGGTAATTAATTAATCCCTATAATAGACCTACCAATCGATAGAACCAAACAACCAATTGATCTACCAATTGATCTGACCGGATGGCTGTTGCTCATGAACTTCTGTGAGGTTATCTGCTGATTTTTAAAACACCATCCAAGATGTGTCCACCAGCCTACCCAGTATGAAATGAACTGGCTATTTATCTTCCAGATGTTTGCCATCTCGCATTTGAAAAAGGTGCGCAAGCAGGGAAGAAGAAAAGAGTATTTGGTGGTCGGGAAAGACTCCAGAAAGGTAAGAATTGCTTAAAGAGAAAACGATTTTTAATGGTTACACCAAATCCATGTGTAAAACCATTGTCATGTGTAAACAATTCAGTTATGCAGATATTGGGACATTATATGGTATTTCTTCTAAAAATAATATGCCAGAATAATTTTAGAATAAGTAAATTCCTGAAATAGGGTATTCATTCATTTTAAACATTTGCAACCATGTGCTGGTTTGTTAAGAGCATTTTGTGTACTTTTACCCAATTATTTGATTTCCCAATGGCTTCTTTTTTAAACAATAGCTGACCTTTTGCTGTGCTACAAACTGGCCACTCTAATACCATTTCCGATTATTTTGTTTTCAGTGAGAACAGCTGGGAGCCTGCTAAGAACTTCCAGCAATATGCATCACGAGTTTCAAAAAAGGTAAATGGCAGGGGCAGAGGAACTTCATTTTGTTTGGGTTTTGTTGATCTTCATTTGATTGGGTCTCCCGCTGTCTCCTGATGCGCTGAGTACGCCCTCAGCTGGCTGCAGTGGGGGGGGGGGGGGGGGGAGGAGAGGCAGCTCCCCGCCGGAGGGATCCTATCCACTCTGCTCTGTTCTCTTACACCATGTTCTCTGTTCTGTTCTCTTACACTACCTACTGGAGAGTGGGGACAGATGTCTTCTTGGCTGTTTGGCTGGCAGTGGCTGGAGAGTGGGGACTGGTGTGTTCTTGGCTGTGTGGCTGGCAGTGGCTGGAGACAGGGGACGGGTGTGTTTTTGGCTGTTTGGCTGGCAGTGGCTGGAGAGTGGGGACTGGTGTGCTCTTGGCTGTGTGGCTGGCAGTGGCTGGAGACAGGGGACGGGTGTGTTCTTGGCTGTGTGGCTGACAGTGGCTCGAGACAGGGGACAGGTGTGCTCTTGGCTGTGTGGCTGGCAGTGGGTGGAGACAGGGGGTGGGTGTGATCTTGGCTGTGTGGCGGGCAGTGGCTGGAGACAGAGGACAGGTGTGTTCTTGGCTGTGTGGCTGGCAGTGGCTGGAGACAGGGGACGGGTGTGTTCTTGGCTGTGTGGCTGGCAGTGGCTGGAGACAGAGGACAGGTGTGTTCTTGGCTGTGTGGCTGGCAGTGGGTGGAGACATGGAACGGGTGTGTTCTTGGCTGTGTGGCGGGTAATGGCTGGAGACAGAGGACGGGTGTGTTCTTGGCTGTGTGGCTGGCAGTGGCTGGAGACAAGGGACGGGTGTGTTCTTGGCTGTGTGGCTGGCAGTGGGTGGAGACATGGGACAGGTGTGTTCTTGGCTGTGTGGCTGGCAGTGGCTGGAGACAGGGGACAGGTGTGCTCTTGGCTGTGTGGCTGGCAGTGGGTGGAGACAGGGGGTGGGTGTGATCTTGGCTGTGTGGCGGGCAGTGGCTGGAGATAGAGGACAGGTGTGTTCTTGGCTGTGTGGCTGGCAGTGGGTGGAGACATGGAACGGGTGTGTTCTTGGCTGTGTGGCGGGTAATGGCTGGAGACAGAGGACGGGTGTGTTCTTGGCTGTGTGGCTGGCAGTGGCTGGAGACAAGGGACGGGTGTGTTCTTGGCTGTGTGGCTGGCAGTGGGTGGAGACATGGGACAGGTGTGTTCTTGGCTGTGTGGCTGGCAGTGGCTGGAGACAGGGGACAGGTGTGTTCTTGGCTGTGTGGCTGGCAGTAGCTGGAGACAGGGGCGGGTGCGTTCTTGGCTGGGTGGCTGGCAGTGGCGGGAGACAGGGGACGGGTGCATTCTTGGCTGTGTGGCTGACAGTGGCTCGAGACAGGGGACGGGTGTGTTCTTGGCTGTGTGGCTGGCAGTGGCTGGAGACAAGGGACGGGTGTGTTCTTGGCTGTGTGGCTGGCAGTGGGTGGAGACATGGGACAGGTGTGTTCTTGGCTGTGTGGCTGGCAGTGGCTGGAGACAGGGGACAGGTGTGTTCTTGGCTGTGTGGCTGGCAGTGGCTGGAGACAAGGGACGGGTGTGTTCTTGGCTGTGTGGCTGGCAATGGCTGGAGACAGGGGACGGGTGTGTTCTTGGCTGTGTGGCTGGCAGTGGCTGGAGATAGGGGACGGGTATGTTCTTGGCTGTGGGGCAGGTAGTGGCTGGAGACAGGGTACGGGTGTGTTCTTGGCTGGGTGGCTCTGGCAGGGGCTGTGCTGCACAGTGTGTGTGGCGTGATGTGACGCCCAGAGACGGCAGAGCTGTACACTGTACAGTGTGTGTGTGGTGTGATGTGATGCCGATTAGACGGCAGAGCTGTACAGTGTGTGTGGTGTGATGTGACGCCCAGAGACGTCAGAGCTGTACAGTGTGTGTGGTGTGATGTGACGCCCAGTGACGGCAGAGCTGTACAGTGTAGTGTGATGTGCCGCCGATCAGACGACAGAGCTGTGCAGTGTGTGGTGTGATGTGACGCCCAGAGACGACAGAGCTGTACAGTGTGTGGTGTGATGTGACGCCGATCAGACGAAAGAGCAGTACAGTGTGTGTGGTGTGATGTGACGCCCAGAGACGTCAGAGTTGTACAGTATGTGTGGTGTGATGTGCCGCCGATCAGACGGCAGAGCTGTGCAGTGTGTGTGGTGTGATGTGACGCCCAGTGACGGCAGAGCTGTACAGTGTGGTGTGATGTGCCGCCGATCAGACGACAGAGCTGTGCAGTGTGTGGTGTGATGTGACGCCCAGAGACGACAGAGCTGTACAGTGTGTGGTGTGATGTGACGCCGATCAGACGAAAGAGCAGTACAGTGTGTGTGGTGTGATGTGACGCCCAGAGACGTCAGAGTTGTACAGTATGTGTGGTGTGATGTGCCGCCGATCAGACGGCAGAGCTGTGCAGTGTGTGTGGTGTGATGTGACGCCCAGTGACGGCAGAGCTGTACAGTGTGTTTGGTGTGATGTGACGCCGATCAGACGGCAGAGCTGTGCAGTGTGTGTGGTGTGATGTGACGCCCATAGACGGCAGAGCTGTACATTGTGTCTGGTGTGATGTGATGCCCAGAGACGGCAGAGCTGTACAGTGTGTGTGTGGTGTTATGAGATGACCCTGCTGTACAGCTCTGCCAGAGACGGCAGAGCTGTACAGTGTGTGTGGTGTGATGTGACGCCCAGAGACGGCAGAGCTGTACAGTGTGTGTGGTGTGATGTGACGCCCAGAGACGTCAGAGCTGTACAGTGTGTGTGGTGTGATGTGACGTCCAGAGACGTCAGAGCTGTACAGTGTGTGTGGTGTGATGTGCCGCCGATCAGACGGCAGAGCTGTACAGTGTGTGTAGTGTGATGTGACGCCCAGAGACGTCAGAGCTGTACAGTGTGTGTGGTGTGATGTGACGTCCAGAGACGTCAGAGCTGTACAGTGTGTGTGGTGTGATGTGCCGCCGATCAGACGGCAGAGCTGTACAGTGTGTGTGGTGTGATGTGACGCCCAGAGACGGCAGAGCTGTACAGTGTGTGTGGTGTGATGTGACGCCCAGAGACGGCAGAGCTGTACAGTGTGTGTGGTGTGATGTGACACCCAGAGACGGAAGAGCTGTACAGTGTGTGTGGTGTGATGTGACGCCCAGGAACGGCAGAGCTGTACAGTGTGTGTGGTGTGGTGTGATGATCAGAGACGGCAGAGCTGTACAGTGTGTGTGGTGGGATGTGATGCCGATCAGACGACAGAGCTGTACAGTGTGTGTAGTGTGATATGCCGCAAATCAGACGCCAGAGCTGTACAGTGTGTGTGGTGTGATGTGACGCCGATCAAGCGGCAGAGCTGTACGGTGTGTGGTGTGATGTGACGCCCAGAGACGGCAGAGCTGTGCAGTGTGTGTGGTGTGATGTGACGCCCAGAGACGGCAGAGCTGTACAGTGTGTGTGGTGTGATGTGACGTCCAGAGACGTCAGAGCTGTGCAGTGTGTGTGGTGTGATGTGCCGCCGATCAGACGACAGAGCTGTACAGTGTGTTTGGTGTGATGTGACGCCCAGAGACGTCAGAGCTGTACAGTGTGTGTGGTGTGATGTGCCGCCGATCAGACGACAGAGCTGTACAGTGTGTGGTGTGATGTGACGCCCAGAGACGTCAGAGCTGTACAGTGTGTTTGGTGTGATGTGACGCCCAGTGACGGCAGAGCTGTATAGTGTGTTTGGTGTGATGTGACGCCGATCAGACGGCAGAGCTGTGCAGTGTGTGTGGTGTGATGTGACGCCCAGAAACGGCAGAGCTGTACAGTGTGTGGTGTGATGTGATGCCGATCAGACGACAGAGCTGTACAGTGTGTGGTGTGATGTGATGCCGATCAGACGACAGAGCTGTACAGTGTGTGGTGTGATGTGACGCCGACCAGACGGCAGAGCTGTACAGTGTGTGTGGTGTGATGTGACGCCCAGAGACGGCAGAGCTGTACAGTGTGTGTGGTGTGGTGTGCCGCCCAGAGACGGCAGAGCTGTACAGTGTGGGGGTGGGGGTGGGGGTGGGGGTGGGGGTGGGGGTGGGGGTGGGGGTGGGGGTGGGGGTGGGGGTGGGGGTGGGGTGGGGGTGGGGGTGGGGGTAGGAGTGGGGGTGGGTGTGGGTGTGGGTGTGGGTGTGGGTGTGGGTGTGGGTGTGGGTGTGGGTGTGGGTGTGGGTGTGGGTGTGGGTGTGGGTGTGGGTGTGGGTGTGGGTGTGGGTGTGATGTGACGTGACGCCCAGAGACGGCAGAGCTGTACAGTGTGTGTGTGTGGTGTGATGTGACGCCCAGAGACGGCAGAGCTGTACATTGTGTTTTGTGTGATGTGACGCCGATCAGACGGCAGAGCTGTGCAGTGTGTGGTGTGATGTGACGCCCAGAGACGGCAGAGCTGTACAGTGTGTGTGGTGTGATGTGACGCCCAGAGACGGCAGAGCTGTACAGTGTGTGTGGTGTGATGTGACGCCGATCAAACGGCAGAGCTGTACAGTGTGTGTGGTGTGATGTGACGCCCAGAGACGGCAGAGCTGTGTAGTGTGTGTGGTGTGACAGCTGGCCGGTGTGATGTTGTGTGTGGTGTACTCGCTACCTGTCGTCTGACAGTGGTTTGTCCAGGAGAGCTGTGTGTGGAGAGGACCTCTGTGGTTGTCCTCGTTCGTCTGACCGTGGTATGTCCAGGAGAGCTGTGTGTGGAGGAGGACATCTGTGGCAGGGTACCGTCTGACCTGACCTGTGTGTGTCCTGCACTACCGGTGGTACCCCCAGCCGGTGGTGGCGGGGAAGAGAAACGTCTGACTTGACCTGACCGGTGTGTGTCCTGTGTTACAGCTGCCAGTAGCGGCGCGTCCTGGTGGTGGTGATCAGGCCAGATCTTCTCTCCGAAGCCGCGGCGAAGGTCCAGATCTGATGCCCGCCGGTGACGATCCAGATTTGCCCTCCGGAGCCGGCGATCAAACTGGGGCCTGAACGAACGTCAGCTGCGCACCGTAGCCAGTGGCTGCGTGCGCGCTGGAGCACGCCGCGGCCGCATGGCTGCCGGCGACGCTGGACGAAGTGGTGTAGCTACGTGGTGTAAAATCAAAGAGTAATGCAAGAGCTAGCTGCGGTACTGGGTATAAGTGATGGTGCAAGTGAATTGATGATACCGGGTTCAGGTGATACAAGTGAATGTGATTGATGTGAGTGAATTGATAATGCTTTGCACATTTTATCGGCGTTATTCGATTTGGTAACCTGTATTACCAAATCGAATAGCTTACGAGCTTAGCTATATCAAATATTGCTTTAAATATTAATGTCTGCCGTGTGTCCAGTATCCACTCGTGCGCTGTTTATGACGTGTCTGCCATGGCGGTCGTGGTACCAATTGAACGTCCGCCTTGTCGTGTTGGCAATGACACCGTCGTCCGCTATCTTACCCACGCTCTTGGCGGCTGTGACGTGGTTAAGGGTCGTGTTGTGAGGGCTCGGGTCCGGTGCCCTCTCTGTCCTCCGACTGGCGCTACTCGCAAACACCGTTTCTTGTTCGGAAATACAACTTGGTATGGTAAAGCTGCTGAATCTGTTCTGTGCTGTTGCTGCTTGACTAGGCACAAACCAATACCTGCAGTATAATGCGACTGAGACGCAATAAGGTGGGAGCTCCAAATACAGCCAAGACGGGTATCGAGTAATTCGACGTCGATCGTAGTATGGTAACAAATGCCAAATACATTTTGTATGACTTATGAACATTAAGATCAAAACGAAAAATATTGTAGGTTTGGTAAATTAACAAAGTGTAAACAATATGCTCCAGATGGGCTTACAATAGCAAAATACACAGGCGACACTTTGGATGGTCGGGCGACACTTAGACCGCATCCGATTAAGTTGGGCGAGGTGGCACCGCGAGAGAATCTTCTCTCAAGTCAAAAATACCTCCATGGGCTCCATTGGATGCTCTAAAATTAATTTACCGAGCCCGGCATCCAATCTGTCGCCCGGCATCCAAACTGTCGCCTAAAGTTAAGATATTCGATCCAAACTGTCGCATTTTGAGCAGTCGGAAACGCCATGCACAATTGCTGTGAAAAGTGTACGTACATGGCAAATTCAGACCATTTCCCATATCTCTGAACTTCCCTGAATCCATAGATATTGGATTTTGCTTCTTATGTGTCGATCATGCATTCATATCGGCAAAGAAAGAGACCGATGTAATCAATATCCAAACTGTCGCCACATGATCCAATCTGTCGCACTAAAATAACCTAACCTAACTTAACCTAACCTAACCTAACAAACAAACAATCACTAATTTGCCGCAAAAGCGTCGTGATCGAGCACGGGCAAAATGTTACAAAATACATGATTAATTAAAATCAATTTATGAAGAATATTGATAAAGTAATATAACAAATTCATCAATATTTTACAAAACATTTTCCTCTCTGAAAATTCCAATGATTATTTGCATCATCTTGAAAATAAGTTGCATGAGTTTTGTCAGCGCCCGGCCCGACCTACTCCATCGTAGTTACGACGTCGTTACTAACGACGGCGTTTCGTGAAACGGGGGTTGGTAAGGATCGTAGGTCCACATGGAGTAGATAACGATTTACGAACCAAAACTACGGCGGAGTAGGTACGTTTGGTGAAACGAGGCCCATGTGGACCTACGATCCTTACCAACCCCCGTTTCACGAAACACCGTCGTTAGTAACGACGTCGTAACTACGATGGAGTAGGTCGGGCCGGGCGCTGACAAAACTCATGCAACTTATTTTCAAGATGATGCAAATAATCATTGGAATTTTCAGAGAGGAAAATGTTTTGTAAAATACTGATGAATTTGTAATATTACTTTATCAATATTCTTCATAAATTGATTTTAATTAATCAAGTATTTTTTAACATCTTGCCCGCGCTCGATCACGGCGCTTTTGCGGCAAATTGGTAATTGTTTGTGTATGTACCCTAGGTACTAATTATCTTGCTGTTTTCTGACCTTGGTTACTTTGATTCAGAGGCCCTAAACTGTGATATTTTTGACCTGCAGATTGTATCCAAATTGTATTTCCATTTATCATTCTTTGTATTTTGTATATTTCCTGTCATGGCTCATGTCCAGACCCTGAATCGCCAACGAAGACTTGCAAAGCTACCTGTGTTTAAATTCATGTTGGAGAAGAAAGATGTAAGCAAAGCATGCAGCGTCTACCATTTGTACTGTCTTTGGTCTGCTGAAGTGATTGGTACCCAAGATTACTTTACTAATAAGGTTTGTTCACTAGGAAAATCGAACCGCCGTAGTGACGTCACACGATTTGGCAGGAATATTCCTTCATATGGTAGTAGTTAAAGAAGACGTTCTTCACGCAGATAATATAAAAACGAAGTGAGATTTCTATTTGTTTTTCTAAGGCTTGTCGGTGGTGGAAAAAGATAAAAATAGATCAGATAGGAACATGAGTGACATGCAACTTGAAAGACCGTGATTAAATTACTTTGGAAAGACCCACGTTGATGTTCTGGGCATTTTGCTGAGAGCTATTCAATTACCTTAAGCATTGGTTCAGCATTTTTCCTATATTTGTTTTTACATTTGAATGCAATGTTAAGCATTGGTTCAGCACGTTGTATCATTAAAATATGTTCTTAGTATGACATGTCTGCCTATGACAGTAGGCTGTTTTCCTTTATTTTTTATCAGTTGTGAGAGCTGCAAGGGGAGGGATTGCGCCACTGGATCGCTCGCTGGTCAAGCCTACAGCTGAACCTCCGGAGGTTGTGATTAGCAATATATTTGGAGTTAGGCTGTTTTGCACTTGATGATTTCACGAGTCAGGTGCATTAAGATAGTGGTTAGAGTACTTGTCTCATGAGGTAATTTGGGAGGTTAAGTTGGTACTTGGCCCTTGAGTGCCGAACAACAGTTGTGACGTGTGCGATATACTCTAATTGATACTCATTTGTCTGGTGCTGTGGACTGAAGCCATTTGTCTGGTGCTGTGGACTGAAGCCATTTGTCTGGTGCGTCAATGTATATATAGCGATGTATGACTTTTTGTCAGTGGATGACATTGCGTATGTTATCTACACATTTGTATTGTTCATGACAGACCACACGCAGGGGTTGTCTTCAACAAGTCTGTTTTGAATATGACCTTGTATTGAATTGAAATACAGTTTGAAATGT
>JAXIVJ010006367.1:12500-40000 GCA_036785665.1 Chirona hameri | reverse complement strand
ATCAGACGTTGTCCTGATTGATGTTGTTTTTTTAAGTGTATATTTTCGCCAGGCACAAATCCATCTGTAGTCAAAGTGTGACCGGGTACAGCCACTGAACTGTAGTGTGACCAGGTACTGCCACTGAACTGTCGTGTGACCGGGTACAGCCACTGAACTGTCGTGTGACCGGGTACAGCCACTGAACTGTCGTGTGACCGGGTACAGCCACTGAACTGTCGTGTGACTGAACTGTCGTGTGACTGAACTGTCGTGTGACCGGGTACAGACACTGCGCTGTCGTGTGACTGAACTGTCGTGTGGCCGGGTACAGCCACTGAGCTGTCGTGTGACCGGGTACAGCCACTGAGCTGTCGTGTGACCGGGTACAGCCACTGAGCTGTCGTGTGACCGGGTACAGCCACTGAGTTGTCGTGTGACCGGGTACAGCCACTGAGCTGTCGTGTGACCGGGTACAGCCACTGAACTGTCGTGTGACCGGGTACAGCCACTGAGCTGTCGTGTGACCGGGTACAGCCACTGAGCTGTCGTGTGACCGGGTACAGCCACTGAGCTGTCGTGTGACCGGGTACAGCCACTGAGCTGTCGTGTGACCGGGTACAGCCACTGAACTGTCGTGTGACCGGGTACAGCCACTGAGCCGTCGTGTGACCGGGTACAGCCACTGAGCTGTCGTGTGACCGGGTACAGCCACTGAGCTGTCGTGTGACTGGGTACAGCCACTGAGCTGTCGTGTGACCGGGTACAGCCACTGAGCTGTCGTGTGACCGGGTACAGCCACTGAACTGTCGTGTGACCGGGTACAGCCACTGAGCTGTCGTGTGACCGGGTACAGCCACTGAGCTGTCGTGTGACCGGGTACAGCCACTGAGCTGTCGTGTGACCGGGTACAGCCACTGAGCTGTCGTGTGACCGGGTACAGCCACTGAGCTGTCGTGTGACCGGGTACAGCCACTGAGCTGTCGTGTGACCGGGTACAGCCACTGAGCTGTCGTGTGACCGGGTACAGCCACTGAGCTGTCGTGTGACCGGGTACAGCCACTGAGCTGTCGTGTGACCGGGTACAGCCACTGAGCTGTCGTGTGACCGGTACAGCCACTGAGCTGTCGTGTGACCGGGTACAGCCACTGAGCTGTCGTGTGACCGGGTACAGCCACTGAGCTGTCGTGTGACCGGGTACAGCCACTGAGCTGTCGTGTGACCGGGCACTGCCACTGAGCTGTCGTGTGACCGGGTACAGCCACTGAGCTGTCGTGTGACCGGGTACAGCCACTGAGCTGTCGTGTGACCGGGTACAGCCACTGAACTGTCGTGTGACCGGGTACAGCCACTGAGCTGTCGTGTGACCGGGTACAGCCGATGATCTGTCGTGTGACCGGGCACTGCCACTGACGCTGCCTGCCAACTGAAAGCCGCCCCCACAGCTGATCAGCTTCCCTCGTGAGCTCCAGCCGTGCAATCGAAGTGCCGTCTCTTTGAATGTGCCACCTCTCGTCTGACGCCCCCCTCCCCTCTGTAGCACCCCCATTAGACAATGGAGGTGCCACCTTCTGCTTTTGAATAAACCTAAGCATGGAAGCAGACGTGCACTTAACATATTCTGCACGATTCCATCAAATACTGATTGTTCCCGGAGTACGTGCATAGAACACGACACGAACACGAACATTGAGCTTCTTTATTATTTCGTCAAATCCAGCGGCTGGTTGGTGGCCAGCCACTGGTCATAACCGCACATTAGAGACTGATATGCTGGCTGGCCCCAGTACCGTATCATCAGCACAGGCCTGCTGGTCCACCACAGTGCGTCCTGTACACCAAATGATGGTGCACCAGCACTCGGAGCCGGTCCCGTGTCTTGGGCCCCAAATCCGACTCCTGGACCGGATAGAAAGCGATACAGGGTCACTACAGGGTCACTTAGGTCACTAACGAGGATTTTCACAAAACACACGAACAAACAAAACACTACGCCAGCGCCGCACCGCCTCAGGGAATGCCACACAAACAGTAATGTATAACGCCAACACACAGGCAACACAACGATCCGAGACGCAATACGTAATTGAAACTACTGAACAGGCTCACAGCGAACGCAATGGTGCGGGCGTGCCCCCGCCTGGGCCGAGGAGCGGCCGCTTCCACCTACGGCGGCTGGCATCTTAGGGGAGGGGGGAGGGGGGGGGGTGAGGGGATCGGCTCTATATTCACGTCGTCCGGGGCGCGGTCGCAGCGGGCAGAGCTGCTGCCCATCGCACAGAGCAACCAGGGCACTGACCTAAGGGACAGACGCTTAGCCCTCGAACGGTGTCACGCTTCATCTAGCGCTCGAACGGTGTCACGTTTCATCTAGCGGCAGGCAGCGCGCACCGTGTTATGCACGAAGTATTTAACGGCTCGCCACGTGCGACTAGCTAGGACGTTTTCGGCAGCGATCGCCCTGTCACATGCTGCCTTTCCTGGCACCTCCAGGTGATTAATAAATCCCCCTAGCTGCCGACTGACAGCCGCCTTCTCGGCAGCCGTCCAAGTACGGTGGTTCCTCCGTGACGTGGCGGGCCGGACACCTGAGAGCAAAGACGATCGACGCTTGGGGTTCGGGGACTGGGTTGGTGACGACTCCCTGCGGTTCCCCACGTCATCTTCTCCGTACTCCTCTCCGCTGTCATCCACGCACTCCTTTGCACAGTCCTCCACGCATTCTTGTCCGACGTCTAGTTCATCGAGATTTTTACCCTTCCATTTTGAGACGCCTTGTTCCATGGCCAGCAGTAACTTACTAATCTTGGCCACCTGCATAGTGGCCTCGGGGAGGCGGTAAAACTCCCGGTGAACTCGTATATCGTGACCAAGGAATCCAGCTAGCACGTCCAGCTCGTTGTCCCGAAGGTTCAGTACCTGTGAGAGTGTGGCAATGTGCCGCCTGAGCCCAGTGGACGTGATTGCGTCCGGTGCACTCACATCACACTGGGGGAGACGGCCATACGCTGCCCCGGTCCGGCTGAGGGGGAGAAGGGGGAGGGGGAGACGGCCATACGCTGCCCCGGTCTGACTGAGGGGTGAGACGGCTATACACTGCCCCGGTCTGACTGAGGGGTGAGACGGCCATACGCTGCACCGGTCTGACTGAGGGGTGAGACGGCCATACGCTGCCCCGGTCCGGCTGAGGGGCGAGACGGCCGTACGCTGCCCCGGTCCGGCTGATGGGCGAGACGGCCGTTCGCTGCCCCGGTCCGACCGAGGGGTGAGAGGGCCATACGCTGCACCGGTCCGGCTGAGGAAGGAGACGACCATACGCTGCCCTGGTCTGGCTGAGGGGCGAGACGGCCATACACTGTGGCGACGGCGCTGGCCACGACTGGACCAGAGGACCAGTGACGTCATCGCTAATGCTGAGCCTCTCGGCAGCCGATACATGGGGAATCCCGGGATGACACCCACCTGGTACCAACAATAATCCGTGCAAATATCATGGATGAGAGAACATGTCGTCTTAGTTGGGCAATTAAGCTTGTTTAACATAATAGTTTGTTTCTTCTTATTATTATTGCTCATTATTCTTGTTGTTATCCACGTATGTTTATATCTAACTAATATTTCGAGTAGTTATTCTTATTTCTTTTACTTAAATATCGATACGGAGCAGGAATCGATTTTTATTTCATGCATCGGAGGGCCTATTATCATCGATTGAAGTGCAAACCATCAAAGGTATAGCCACAGTGGCGTATTTAGAAATCCGTCAAGGGGTGGGGGGCAAACCCTCAAGAGGGCGCCAAACAGGGGTAAAAAAAAGTTAAAATTTGCTACCAACCGAATTTGACGGAGCCCAATTTTGCTACACCTTTTATCGAACATTCTCATTCTCATCGAAGCTACATTTCTACACATTTCCATTTGTCGATTGCAAATGTTTATATCTGCTAATGCGAAAATTCGCTACACAAAACTGGCAAGCAGTTCAACAGGAGTGGCAACGTTATTTAACCGGTTCTTCTTTTGCGGCTAGACCAGGCGTATACCTAAGTACCAATCTACCGACCTCGACACCAGGGTATCGTACCCTCATGGGATAAAACACTTGTTGATTTAATGTAAAAACAGGTTCACCATTTGCAATAGAACAGGCGACTATATTTTTCCTTCCAACATCCATCTAGGTGACGTGTCCAATATATACGTGCAAACAAAAAGCTGATTTGCACAAATCAATAATGCAAGACGAATCTTAAACAAGACAAGTACTCAACAAGACAAAATAAATAGCACACGGGAGCAGAATTCAAGTTCTAAACACTGGATGTGGCACACTGGCACACCAAATAAAGTGCACACCACAACCGTTCATCGAATGACATTATACTAATTCCCATTGGGTACCTACTTTTGGCACTGCATCCGTACATCACTATACACTTCATATCACAGATTCATATCACATAAATACAGGGGCGCGGTGACACCTTCTACCAAGATGCCTTTTCATAACTTTTCCGATGTCCCTGTGACCTACGGTCAAAAAATTGTCCTTCTGACACCGCTGCCGCACGTGCTCTAATAGTTTGCCAGTGCAGACAGGCTCCGGTCCATTCCAGCGCACACAAAGCTCTTTCGCTGCACTTGCGTGCGACAGTTGGCGGTTCTCGCCGAAGATGTCCTTCACCACATTGCACATGCTCTCCACAACACTCTCGGGAGCTGCCAGCATCCAAATCCGTGCCACCATGTCACTGTATGGCTGCAGGATCGCCTCACTCTGGGCCTGTTTTTGCAGCCTCACGTAGAGCTCGGGGTCTGTCAGCTCGTTCGGTAGCTCTCGCATGAATCTGTGAGCCGCTCTGATTTGTGGGAGGCCGACACCAAGCTCCTTTGGCAGGATCTTTTGCTCCTTAAGCGTTTGTACCGCTGTGGGAACAGAACCACTATTACAAAATGTGCTTTGACTTGTACTTAGACACTAGAATGATAGCATTTGAGTAAGTATAAAATGCAACTTCCTAAATGGTGTGTTCTGCATCCGGATTCCATAACTCTCCCATTTGTTTTTTGATAATCCCACTGAAAGCGGGTGTCTTTGAAACAGGTGAAAGTGTTTGATATATTTCCTATACTGACCTCTAAATATTGGCAGTGCAAAAACTTATGTCAGAAAATAAGTTTTGTATCAAAAAAAAAAATTAAGACGAAGACCAGTTTGAATGGTCCTTGGACAAGCACTGACAATATTACTTCTAGGAAACCCAAAACGATTCAACATTTTACATGACACTCTGATGTGTTGGTATTCACGTCATAACGCTATCAGGATAAACACTAATAAATTAAGATCGCTTAAAAATCAGAATAAATGCGCCAAGAAATGAGAAGTAGCCAAAGACTAGCAAAAAGGAACGCATTTGTATATGTTTGCCTTTTGTTTCTTTAGCTGCTTTTGCAGTGATATATACTTCTTCGAATTGAATGGCCCCGGTAATTTGGGACTTGCCTACCTCGTGCAGCGTAGATCAGGCAATCAGAGTGCTCAACCGCCTGCAGCATTGTGAGAGACCCCAGAGACCCCCGTTATCGTTGCGAACCGTCTCAGTGCTAATCGCCGGTCCACTGTCGGTCATATCAACATCATCACATGTCGGGTGCACGTCTGCAGGCAAATGTTCAGGGGCTACTTTGTTACGCCCAGTTGGGAAAGGCTGCTGCGCCGACTCGGCAGGCACAGGAGCATCTCCAGTACTTGGATGCTCCTCCATGCGTGATGGCTGGTGTCTCGCCAGCATCTGAGGAAACAAAAAAGGCAAATGTATAGGTGAAGGTTTCGTGAATAGTGGAACTGAGTAATTGGATCATGGGAATCGCCAGGATTTTTAGGTTCAGGTGGCAAAGTTGTCTGAAGGAAATCAACCCATCCCTACATTAATTTTCTCCTCGAATTTGGGCTACTTCATTTCACCTTCAGAAAAATTAACATAAAAATGGCAACAGGTAGAGAAGATGCAGCAGAACATGTTTGGTTCCTGTTTGGCGATTCGAGGACCTATTGTACTAAAAAAAACGCAGTTTCCTGGAATTATGTCCTGCTCTGCGGCAAGGAAAGCAAATTGTATTAAACGTCGAATTCTGCGCCTATATTGATTGCCTTCCACTATCTAAATATATTTTCTCCTCCATTTCACCTTCCTTCCACCCATCCGTCTCGGCAAAGGCTTTCCCCTGCGTCGCCCCCGTCAAGGTCGTCGGTTGCGGCGGCGACCGACGGACCCGGCTCGACGCAGGGACGTAGCTAGGGGGGGGGGGGCACGGGAGCCATGCCCCTCCCCCTCTGAGCAAAACAAATTTACACTAAATAAAATTAGATTCTCTGACGACCCGGCTCCCCTCCCCCCCCCCCCCCCCCCCCTCCGGTCAACAACATATGGTTGAGGAGCTAAATTTGATTCTACCACCGACGTGCCCCACCCCCAATAAAAATCCTGGCTACGCGCCTGGCTCGACGGAGGGTGATTCGGGCCGGTGCCGAGCAGCGGCGCGGGCCGACATTGGGGACGGGGGAGACGGGGTGTCGGCAGATTGATGTCGGTGTGCATGCGCCCATCGCAGCGCTCATGCGCTGAAGAAATAGTTTTGAGTATTTTGCTTATTTCTTGAAAACGGTCCAGAAAGTCGGGAATCAGACGACGGTTACGTAAAATTCGTTCAATTTGGAGTTTTGTCGATGACTTGAGAGTGGCCTCTCTTCATAAATGGCATCACAGGCACTACAAGGACAGTCACTGGCGCGACGAGGTCTGTCAGAAAAAAACAAAGTTGTTGAGCGATTTTAGGCTAATTCCGCACTTACAGTTTTCGAGGTAGGCGCTAAATGTGTCCCAAACGTTCCCGTCTCCACGTCAGCACAGTTTTTCACAGTCACGCTGCCTACTTCCGGAAAAATACGAATAATACTATGGAGCGGCCGGGGAGCGCTCCCTAGTCCCTAGCGCAATACAAATAACTGAACACTTGCCCAGGCAGCAGAACCACGTAGGAGAACATCCGACTCCGCAGGATGATGTTTCTTTGTGTGTTTCAGCAGCCGAGGACGATGATAATTTAGGCATGCAAAACTACACTCAGCTCCATCCTTGGTGAGATATCCGCACAAAATCTCCATTCTAGAGTTTGTTAACTTAGCCTTCTTTACTTTACTCATGATAAACAACACAGATCCTTGGAGCACCAAAAATCGATCTTATCGCAACAGAGACACCACCAACCAGCGCGAGACCAAAATGTCAAAGGAGGGCTTTGCCACCATTCGGAAACCTTGAACTTATAGTGATGGGGTACCATAAAAAGCAGACTCTGGAAGTCTTTACGCTTCATTGAGTTACATTCATTTGGTTAAATATGGCCTGATAATAACTTTGAAATAATTTTATTAAAAGATATTGGAATATTTTGATGTACAATTTGATGTCCTTTATTCGTATTATGCGTGATACAAAAATATACAACCTGTATCACTCTCTGTCGATTCATGTTGGCATTTTTTGCTACAAAATTCTCTATCTCTGGTAGGTGTAGATTTCCTTAAAAGGTACGTTTAGTCTCTAGATCTTGCGAGAAACTTGTGACATTTGCCCACTTATGGTGATATTTTTCACATTTCTCGCTAGCAACATATTACTTTCAAAATATCTCCAGAAAACAGAGATCAACCAGCCGTGAATATACAAAACAGCCCCATAAGTGTACAGGATCTACAACAAACAGAAAGTGACTCATTCAAGCATATACCGCAGTAATGATAGTGCAATTTTTATGTCTTGCCATGGGCCAGTTTTGCTACAAATCTTCGTTTGGTGTAACGCTGAATTGTTACTAACGACGTTGTCGAGTTGGCGTTATTTTTGACCCCTGGCGCCAAACCCCCACATGAGGGCGCCTCTTTTTGTGGCAAAAAGTACCCCATTTTTTTATCTCCGCGAATTTGGGCCGGTCACCTGATTTTGGTATTCGAACTTAAGAAATTCACTTTTCAAATTCACAGCAAAATAATATTTTGTGGATTTTTTCCGAAAAAAGTTGATTTTTGTCATTTTTTGGGGGTCAAAAACCCAAAAGTTTGAAAAAACGAGATA
This sequence comes from Chirona hameri, assembly GCA_036785665.1. Classification (NCBI taxonomy): domain Eukaryota; kingdom Metazoa; phylum Arthropoda; class Thecostraca; order Balanomorpha; family Balanidae; genus Chirona; species Chirona hameri. The sequence continues at coordinate 31,883 of JAXIVJ010006367.1, read as the reverse complement.
GCCATTTTAAAGAGAATGTCATTTCCTTTCTTTTGACGTTTTTTATTTGCAATTTGCTTCAAAACTCTATTTTGTACGATTTTTCAAACATTTATCGTCTTTTCACCAAAAATGGCATGACATGACGTCGTTAAAACGTCATTATCTCCCAACACACTGTATCAATGTCATTTAAATTTGGTACAAAGACGTAGAATTGATGCAGTATAAGGTACTAAAAGTTTCACGTTCATATCCATCATGGTTTTCAAGTTATTGAGAAAACCCGGGAGGGGGGGGGCAGATTCTGCCCCCCCCCCCGCGGTGCGCGGGCTAAGTGTCACTGGGAATTATGGTTCCGAGCGCAAACGAATGTCAGTTGATTGTCTGAAGTGTGGATGAGGTGGGGGGAAGGGGGAAGGGGTAGGACCGCAAATTGGCGAGTGAATGAGGAAAGGTTAGGCCAGCTTGCCGATGGGTGTCCTTGCCGATAAGGTGTCCGATGTACAGTTTGTTTAATAAATGAAGTTAAATTTAAAACCGAAAACACATGCAGTAAGCATAGTCTGCGCATACTATAGAAAATACTATAGCGCATGCTATCGACGCTCACGAGCTGTTTTGTCAAAATGATAGTGGCCGCCGCCAACGATATGCTAGCAAATTTGTATAGATATTTCGATACTAGCAATGCTTCTAGTAGCGATAACCTATCTAGGGTCTACCCGGTCACTATTTGCTACCAGCCAATTTTTGGGGTCTTTGGAATAGCTCAACAACTAGTGTGAATCTGGAGAAGAAAAAAAAAGACATGGTTCGATTCATAATATTTTATTCTATAAACCAGTGTCGATAAACTCAAATAAGCCATGTGCGTAGACATCTGAGGTATATCCCAGGTACGTGCCCTACTGACCCAGGCCAGAGGTCAGGTCACCTGTACGTTCCCTACTGACCCCGGCCAGAGGTCAGGTCAGTCTGCAGCCGCACTCCCCCTGTCCGGGAGGAGTGCCTCCCAGGTACGTCCTTCACTGAGTTGTGCTAGAAATGGTGATGCTGCACGCCGGCAATTCTAAAAGATAGGGATGTCCCTAACCAACCTCCCCTCAAACGCCCTACCCTCGGTTCGGCACGTCTGCTGGAGCCGCCCGGCTCCGCCGCACGCCGTCCATTGGGTGCGTCTGTGGAGACTGCAACGCCTCCCGCCACCCGGCAGGAAGCTAACAAGGGTACTGCGGGCCGCCGGAGCGGCAACCTGATTGGCTGACAGCCGCAGCAGCTTGAAACTTGAACGCCGCCAGGAGCCTAACCTAGTCTAATCAGCTGGCGGCTGGCATTCCGATGGCCGGCGGCACAGGGTGGCCGCCGGCCAGCTGCCTCTGTACTGCGTATCGTATTGTATTGTGTATTGTGTATTGTGTATTGTATAATTTGCGACTATATATTGTGCCATCGCTGACCTCCCCCATGTCCCCCATGTCCCCCATGTCCCCATGTCACCGTCATGCGTCTCGCATGACGGTGGTCCGGAGTGTGGGGAGTCGGCAAACGGCCGTCGGGATATATTATTAATATTGTATTTAGGGAGTGGGCTCTGGGGCCAACAATTACCGCCAAGGAGAGCCTCTAGGGGCTGCTTGAATTGCATCAGGTGCAGGGGCGCAACCACCTATACGGACAGTACGGAATGTCCGTACCATTTTTGATGGGCGCCGACGGCGCCCCCCCCCCCCGGACCATTTTTGTTTTGCAATTAGCACCGCCAACAAGACAGGCACCAGTGGCGTACAGAGTATACAATCATTCAGGGCATGACCTGGTCCTTTGGACCCGAGGCGCCCATGCAAAGCTGGCGCCCCTCCGATCAGTGACGGCGCCCCTCCGGCCAGTGACGGCGCCCCCCTCCCCCCCCCCCCCCGGTTAGTGACGGCGCCCCTCCGGCCAGTGACGGCGCCCCTCCGGCCAGTGACGGCGCCCCTCCGGCTAGTGACGGCGCCCCTCCGACCAGTGACGGCGCCCCTCCGACCAGTGACGGCGCCCCTCCGGCCAGTGACGGCGCCCCCTCGGCCAGTGAAGGCGCCCCCTCCGGCCAGTGAGGGCACCCCTCCGGCCAGTGACGGCGCCCCTCCGACGAGTGACGGCGCCCCTCCGGCCAGTGACGGCGCCCCTCCGGTTAGTTACGGCGCCCCCTCCGGTCAGTGACGGCACCCCTCTGGCCAGTGAAGGCGCCCCTCCGGCCAGTGACGGCGCCCCTCCGACCAGTGACGGCGCCCCTTCGGCCAGTGTAGGCGGCCCTCCGGCCAGTGACGGCGCCCCTCTGGCAAGTGATGGCGCCCCTCCGGCCAGTGACCACGCCCCCCCCCCGCGGCGAGTGACGGCGCCCATCCGACCAGAGACGGCGCCCCTCCGTCCATTGATGGCGCCCCTCCGGTCAGTGACCGCGCCCCTCCGGCGAATGACGGCGCCCCTCTGGGCTCCGGCCAGTGACGGCGCCCCTCCGGACAGTGACGGCGCCCCTCCGGACAGTGACGGCGCCTCTCCCGCCAGTGACCGCGCCCCCTCCGGTGAGTGACGGCGTCCTTCCTACTAGTGACTGGCCTCTCCGGACCGTGACGGCGCCCCTCCGGCCAGTGACGGCGCCCCTCCGGCCAGTGACGGCGCCCCTACGGCTAGTGACGGCGTCCCTCCGGCCAGTGACGGCGCCCCTCCAGATAGTGACGGCGCCCCTCCGACCAGTGACGGCGCCCCTCCGGTCAGTGACGGCGCCCCTACGACTAGTGACTGCCCCTCTCCGCCCGTGACGGCGCCCCTGGCCAGTGACGGCGTCCCTCCGGCTAGTGACGGGGGGGGGGGCTCTCCTTCCGCATAGTGCGGAGAGGCCCCCTCTGCCAAAATTTTCGCCAATATTGATGGCGCCCCTGTCGATCGGGTGGCGCCCCTCAGGCCTCAAGGCAATGACCTGGTCCTTTGTGAATTTCTGCGCACGCCACTGACAGGCACTCCTGGGAATCGGACAATTAGCACTCCTAGAAGTAAATGGCGACTTAGGAACAGGATAGGCGCCACTAGAAGCAAATGCCGCCCCCATGGAGCAGAACAGGCACCCTACCGGACAATAAGCAAATGCCACCCCACGGGGTAAAACAGGCGCCCTCTAAATTGGACAAATGCTCATTGTCCATAAGCAGCTAATGCCCCCCCCCCCCATTGGGAAGAACAGCCGCCCACTAAGTCGGACAATGGGCTTCCTTAGAAGCAAATGCCGCCCCCATGGAGCAGAACAGGCACCCTACAGGACAATAAGCAAATGCTGCCCCATGGTCTCATACACTGGCGGATCCAAGGGGGGGGGGGCATCAGGGACAAATGCCCCGCCCCACAGGAATCTGGGGGGGGGGCATTCAATACAAGTATCTCCCCCCCCCGCGAAACCGGAAAATTTCACGCCGCCTCGCGGCATGACGCAAGTTTCGTAATTGCTTATACAAATTTGGAAAATGGGAAAATGAATTCCATTAAGTGTCTGGCAGAGGCTCTCTCTCCTTGGCGGTAATTGCTGGCCCCCAGGGCCCAATCCCTTCATAAAATATTAACTTTCAAGCGGGCTACATGTTTAGCTAGCTAGTCTGCCGAGCTCCGAAAAAGGCGACGCGAACGCAAGGACGCGGACATCGGGACCCGGAAGCTGCTCCAGCGGTGCCCAACTTCCTGGACCGAAGAGCTAATAGTGGGGACCAGGCCAGGACCATCTCCTCAAGCCAACTCCCACCAGGCTCCTCCAGATCCACAGGGACCATTTATGCGCGGGAAAGGCGTTCTGCCTCTTGCTGCTTTCAAACCATTTGCACTGTTACCAGTTGTTTGTTACAGTTCGGTACATATGTATACAGTTAATATTCCGCCGCCTGCAGGCGAGCGCGACTGGGCTGGACGCGCGGCCGGCACGCCGCGCCCGTGCTCGGGCGGCGTCGTCAGTTCTCCATACTGTTAACAATACAAACAAACGGAAAAAATCGATGGCATTACAGATATTGCTTAGCATGCGGTTGGAGAACGGATATAGGCCAGAGTTGGAGTCGGAGTCGCAGTCTATTTTTTGCAGGCCGGAGTCGGAGTCGGAGTTGCTAAAATTATGTCGACTCCGCAGCCCTGGTTTCCAGGACGCGGGATATTCACAGGTTGTGAGACAGGTGTTGATGATATGAAGGAAGACATGACCGATGACGTCGAAACAAAGTTTCAAAATCCGGGTGCAGATGCCGTCAGAACCACAGGCTCCTGAACGTTTCATAGAGAAGAGGACAGAACGGAGAAAGTCAAAAGAGACGGGCTTCAGAGTGAAGACGCCAACCCTCGGAAGTCTACAAGGAAGATGAAGGGGCTCCCCCCCCTGTCTCGAACCTCACCCGCGACACGAGGCCCCACCCCGACGAAGTACCCGTTTAGCTCGTCGGGTGTGGCCTCAGGCGCAGCTCTCTGCGCGGACTTCTTGCCCTCAATAATTTGGCGAATGTTCCGAAAGATGGTGGTAGGACCCTGCTCAGTCACCTTGCCGGGCAATATCATGCCTCACATCATTTCTAATAGCAGATTTGGCCATCTTGTCGAGAGCGAGAAAGGCTGGGGTCCTACCACTTCGGGCAAGAAGTCCGTGGCGCTGAGCCATCAGCCGCAAGGTGGCGTCCGAGACAGGGGATGCCGAAGGGTTATACAGCTTGATGCGCTGTGAAGGAGCATGACAGTAAAATAAAGGCAGAAACAGATCGGTGAAGGCAGTCCACCGATCGGCAACTCCCGCGCGCGAGAATACTGGGCTCCAGTCAGTGCGGCATAGAGAAAAATGAAAATATAAGACATTCATCCTATGAAGACGTCTGGAATAAATGAACTCCGGCTTCACACGTACTTTAGGAATGTTGACACGGGCAATAATAAAGGAGTGATCGCTGTAGGTGCATTGTTGAACTTGAACACTTCCGATTTAATTGCCAGTTTTCCAATGTTTGTTGATTGTTTGGGGGTAAATGGTTATTTTTCATGATAAGCTAAAGCATAGTGTTCAGGGGCGTCGTTGTCTATAGGGCATGGACCTGGTATAGGGTCCATGCCCTACCAATGTTCATTTGGGCCCCACCAATGCCTCTGGCCCTACCAATGTTTTACAACATTTTGTAAAAGAGATAAGGGCAATTTAAAAAAGGCATTGATATGAAGCATATAAAATGTATAGGATAGACCATGTGTGACAATTCAAACACCTAAATGTCATAAGTTTGGGTTGTTTGAAATCACCTTAGGTATATGAGTTGTTCAATATCAGAACATGTACCTACCTATCCCTTACTCAACTATTTCCCTAATGATTTCAACCAGACAGAATTCAGCATGACATGGCAGATCAATGGGCTAACATCAATGGGAAATTATTGGGGAGGTCAAAACACTTTCTGTCCTTGAAATGATCCCTAAAGGAAGCTGTGACTGCGAGCACAAGGAAAACAAACGTTATTCTTCTGTTCTCGCTATACAGAGCAATGCAATATGGTGAGAGCTGCAGTTCATTGTCACGCAGTAGAAGAATGCCAGCGTCTCTGGCAGAACCGCAGTGAAGATATGCACGTGCAAGCTTTTTTTCTTAACCCTCGCCCTACGGGGGGGGCTGACAGCCCCCCCCCCCTGAGGTTTGTATTTAATAACTTTTTTACACATGCGGCGCATCTTGCTGAAATTTTTAGCAGCTGAGTTTACAACAATTATACGTATCCTATCAAAATGTGAAGTGTATACGATCGTGTGCCCGGATCGTGACCTATGACCTTTTCGTCAAGGTCATGTCAGGCCCCAAAGGTCCATTGGCCTGACCCCAAAGGTCACCAGTTGACCTATATGCTCGCAATGGGATGTCTTTGGATTTTCCTTGTGACAGGCAACACGTTACTTGTTACGGTGTCCATCTCTCTCCGTTCGGAAGTTATACTAATCGCCCTGTACAATCGCTATGTTTGGGACGTGGTCGATCTTAGGTCATTCACTTGACCTGGAAGGTCACCCGTTGACCTGAAACCTAAAAATCGCATAGGTACTGTTAGATTCCTCTCATGACCGGCAACATGCTCGTTCTTACTGCATTGTTCTAAGTTGCTTGGTTTGGAAGTTAACTGGGGGCCTGTCAGCCCTCCCTCCCTCCCTCCCTCCCTCCCTCCCTCCCTCCCTCCCTCCCTCCCTCCCTCCCTCCCTCCCTCCCTCCCTCCCTCCCTCCCTCCCTCCCTCCCTCCCTCCCTCCCTCCCCCCGTAGGGCGAAGGTGAGAAATGTCCCCGTAGGGCGAGAGTTAAGGCTGAAACAAAGTCTTCGTGCAGCTGCGCGAAGTGGATACGGGTGCCTGCGGGCGCCTATTCAAATACATGGGTAAATTTCCGCAGTCTATTTTTTTCTTCCCGCAACGTGCGCATCGTGCAGTTGTTACAACAGCTGTTCAATGTATTTGAATAGGCACCCGCATCAGTGGCGCACGCAGGGGGGGTCAAAGGGGTCAGCTGACAACCCCCCCCCCCCCCCGAAATTTCTGAGGGGCCCGTATTTCTGAGGGGCCCATTTCTGGTAAGGGCCCGGTCTTAGTCAGGAACGATCGAGGTAGGAGCCCGGTGCTGGCAAAGGCGTGGCATGGGATGATGGGGCCCGGTCACAACAGGGCCCGGTCCTCGCATATTCTTGACACGGGCCCGTTTCTGGTAGGGGCCCGGTCTTGGTCAGGCCTGATCGAGGCAGGGGCCCGGTGCTGGCAAAGGCGTGATATGGAGCCCGGTCAGAGCGAGAGCCCGGTACTTGAACATTATTGATGCGGGCCCGTTTCTGGTAGGGGCCCGGTCTTGGTCAGGCCCGATCGAGGCAGGGGCCCGGTGCTGGCAAAGGCGTGATATGGGGCCCGGTCAGAACGAGGGCCCGGTCACAACAGGGCCCGGTCATTGCATATTCTTGATACGGGCCCGTTTCTGGAAGGGGCCCGGTCTTGGTCAGTTCCGATCGAGACAGGGTCCCGGTGCTGTCAAAGACGTGGCATGGGGCCCGGTCAGGACGAGGGCCCGGTCACAACAGGGCCCGGTCCTTGCATATTCTTGATACGGGCCCATTTCTGGTAGGGGCCCGGTCTTGGTCAGGTCTGATCGAGGCAGGGGCCGTTGCTGGCAAAGGCGTGGCATGGGGCCCGGTCAGGACGAGAGCCCGGTACTTGAACATTATTGATACGGGCCCGTTTCTGGAAGGGGCCCGGTCTTGGTCAGTTCCGATCGAGACAGGGTCCCGGTGCTGTCAAAGACGTGGCATGGGGCCCGGTCAGGACGAGGGCCCGGTCACAACAGGGCCCGGTCCTTGCATATTCTTGATACGGGCCCATTTCTGGTAGGGGCCCGGTCTTGGTCAGGTCTGATCGAGGCAGGGGCCGGTGCTGGCAAAGGCGTGGCATGGGGCCCGGTCAGGACGAGGGCCCAGTCATAACAGGGCCCGGTCCTCGCATATTCTTGATACGGGTCCGTTTTTGGTAGGGGCCCGGTCTTGGTCAGGCCCGATCGAGCAGGGGCCCGGTGCTGACAAAGGGGTGATATGGGCCCGGTCACAACAGGGCCCGGTCCTTGCATATTCTTGATGCGGGCCCGTTTCTGGTAGGGGCCGGTCTTGGTCAGGCCCGATCGAGGCAGGGGCCCGGTGCTGGGAAAGACGTGATATAGGGCCCGGTCAAAACGAAGGCCCGGTCACAACAGGGCCCGATCCTTGCAAATTCTTGATACGGGCGTATTTGATATTGATACGTATTTTTTACATTATCCATTGTTGCTTCAGGAAACGGTTTATGGCAACTTGTGGCAACATGAAGGTGGGCGCGAATGACGTAGTCGAGACGCACTAAAACCCCAACGATGATGATGATGACATGACTACCGTGGATCGGACTGCCTAACCTGCCTAACCTGTAAAATATCATTGTTGTTGTCATTTACCTGCCTAACCTGCCTAACCTGTAAAATATAATTTTTGTTGTTGTCATTTATCTCATTTCGTCAAATTTACTCTCGACAGTTGTACCGCACATCAGTAGCACACGCACCTAAAATTCGCACATCAGTAGCACACACAGTCACCTTACACGACATTGACAAGAAAATTATAATGTCTCAGGTCCCATGCTGTAGGAGGCCCACTCAAAAACAAGTGACCGAAATCCGCAAAGTTTTCTCAAAACGGGTGGGGGCCCGCTCACAAGGGGCCCGCTTTTAGGGCTCTGACCCCCCCCCCCCCCCCCCCCCCGAAATGGAATCCTGCGTGCGCCACTGACCCGCATCCACTTCTCGCCGCTGCGCGAAGACTGTGTTTCAGCCCTTAAGACCTAAATTGAACAAAAAGGACAATTCGATTTTGTTTCGAAGTCAGTACCAACTACCAGTTCATTGGTATTGTTTTACATCCTATGTTCTCCCTGAACCTAGCACAAATATGAAAAACAAAACAAAATTGTGGTGGGATGAACAACCGCGCTGTATACTCCACAGTCCACACATACATTTTCCGAGCTGTGTTTTAGCGTTACCGAGGTCGGTCAATTGCACTAGCAATTATGTGACATTTTTCACGTGAATCGCTTGGACATTAGTTCCCTGTCTGCATGTTTTCCCACACAATGGCCAAAACTCAGCATGGTTTCTGCCGTGGGGACGGAGAACCGGTCCGAACTCTGTAATTGTTAGCAAGACCGATTTATTGCAGTACATTTGCGAGCTGAGGCGGTGAAACGATGTTTATGGCGGCTGCCATAGACACTGGTAAACAGATGGTGTAACAGAGTCCTGGCCTCAAGGAAATGTTTCGCCACTGCGACTGCAGCAAAATTAAAATGAGGCTACGTCTAAAACACTTCCGGCATCTGCTAAGGTGTGTAGATATTTGATGGCCAAAAATTATGCCAAAATGGGTTATTGTGTTTAAAAAAATATTATCTGATGAAATGTCGTGCACAAAATATGATTTAATCCTTTATTTTATGGTCTGCCCGTTTAGCTCAGTCGGGAGAGCGCTGAGCTAACAATCTTATCCGCCCTGGCAAGGTGGGTTCGAGTCGCTTCGGCGCTCGCTATTTCTCCTGGCAGGGATGACATGTAGCCGGTGGTAGCGGCCGCATGCAAGGTCAGGTGAAGCCAGCGAGCCGGGCGAACCGTACTCAGTCGTTGGGGGACATAAGGAACCCCCAATGGAAATATGCCCCAACGCTATTTTCCAACATCAGTATATGATGCTATTGCAAAACGGCTGGAGTTGTGTGTCTCAATCTAATCTGACATGGAATACACAACATTATTGCAGTGATAAACAGTCACAGTAATTTAATAAAAATGAAACCTTGCAAGAAAACTTTCTAACATCAAAGCACCCACCAAATCAGTCCAACAATGTGTCAATATTAGGTCATCCCAAGGCTATATAAACCAGTCATTCAAAATACCTGATTTTCACTCGCAAGGAAACTGAAATAGGTGCAGATCCACGTTCAGGACAATAGGTACTGGTCAGTAGATTCAATAATGTCAAGATCAAGCCTCACCCTTAACCTCAAGTTTATTCTCTCTAATTAATTATTGATTTAAAATGTTATGTTGTGATTTAAACAGCTCAGGTCAAGGTCAGATCAAGTTGAAATTTTACATCAATTAACGTGTCTCGACTAGCGAAATACAATGTTGATAACTCCATTACTCTGCCTTCATTTGACACAGAGTTATGAATAAAAAAAACTCACGTGACCTCTTGGGTCACCTAAGTTAACCTCGTAGAGGTCACATAACAAAAATGTGACTTGGATCTTTGCATTTGGCACAAGAATGGTGTAGGTATCTGGTGAAAACTGGTCACATTTAAGCGTTTTCTGTGGATTTCTACGTGTTTTCATTTTCTCCATTTACTTATAATGGAAGTTTACCAAATCGAACTGATTAGGCCACCGATATTAAAAATTCGAGATACACGAGTTGTAGGTACTTATGGCCTAATTGAATCCTGTGAGTTTCAAACCATTCCACAGTAGGCGTTCCGGCCGGTCTAGCCTCGCGGAACTCCAAAAAATAAATTACAGAGTGTGATAAAATGTATACCAATCGACTGCAAAATGTCCATTGATCACCAATATCACATTAATTTGATCATTTGATGTTTTTTTTCGTAGAGCAATGGGACCTTAAACACAAGAGTTCACATCACCTTTAAAAAACTCATCATTCACAGGCGATTTAACCGTTCTAGCGAATGTGATGATGAGGCAATATGCTTGCATTTTCCGCACCTAGTGTGTTATAGTGTGATGTAATGATATGTTGTCGGAGGGGCTGGCGCCCCTCCGATCAGTGACGGCGCCCCTCCGGCCAGTGACGGCGCCCCCCCCCCCCCGGTTAGTGACGGCGCCCCTCCGGCCAGTAACGGCGCCCCTCCGGCCAGTGACGGCGCCCCTCCGGCTAGTGACGGCGCCCCTCCGACCAGTGACGGCGCCCCTCCGGCCAGTGACGGCGCCCCTCCGGCCAGTGAAGGCGCCCCCTCCGGCCAGTAAGGGCACCCCTCCGGCCAGTGACGGCGCCCCTCCGACGAGTGACGGCGCCTCTCCGGCCAGTGACGGCGCCCCTCCGGTTAGTTACGGCGCCCCCTCCGGTCAGTGACGGCGCCCCTCTGGCCAGTGAAGGCGCCCCTCCGGACAGTGACGGCGCCCCTCCGACCAGTGACGGCGCCCCTTCGGCCAGTGTAGGCGGCCCTCCGGCCAGTGACGGCGCCCCTCTGGCAAGTGATGGCGCCCCTCCGGCCAGTGACCACGCCCCCCCCCCCCGGCGAGTGACGGCGCCCATCCGACCAGAGCGGCGCCCCTCCGTCCATTGATGGCGCCCCTCCGGTCAGTGACCGCGCCCCCCCGGCGAATGACGGCGCCCCTCTGGGCTCCGGCCAGTGACCGCGCCCCTCCGGACAGTGACGGCGCCTCTCCCGCCAGTGACCGCGCCCCCTCCGGCGAGTGACGGCGTCCTTCCTACTAGTGACTGGCCTCTCCGGACCGTGACGGCGCCCCTCCGGCCAGTGACGGCGCCCCTCCGGCCAGTGACGGCGCCCCTCCGGCTAGTGACTGCGCCCCTCCGGCCAGTGACGGCGCCCCTCCAGATAGTGACGGCGCCCCTCCGACCAGTGACGGCGCCCCTCCGGTCAGTGACGGCGCCCCTACGACTAGTGACTGCCCCTCTCCGCCCGTGACGGCGCCCCTGGCCAGTGACGGCGTCCCTCCGGCTAGTGACGGGGGGGGGGGGCTCTCCTTCCGCATAGTGCGGAGAGAGGCCCCCCCTGCCAAAATTTTCGCCAATATTGATGGCGCCCCTGTCGATCGGGTGGCGCCCCTCAGGCCTCAAGGCAATGACCTGGTCCTTTGTGAATTTCTGCGCACGCCACTGACAGGCACTCCTGGGAATCGGACAATTAGCACTCCTAGAAGTAAATGGCGACTTAGGAACAGGATAGGCGCCACTAGAAGCAAATACCGCCCCCATGGAGCAGGGCAGGCACCCTACCGGACAATAAGCAAATGCCACCCCACGGGGTAAAACAGGCGCCCTCTAAATTGGACAAATGCTCATTGTCCATAAGCAGCTAATGTCCCCCCCCCCATTGGGAAGAACAGCCGCCCACTAAGTCGGACAATGGGCTTCCTTAGAAGCAAATGCCGCCCCCATGGAGCAGAACAGGCACCCTACCGGACAATAAGCAAATGCTGCCCCATGGTCTCATACACTGGCGGATCCAAGGGGGGGGGGGGCATCAGGGACAAATGCCCCGCCCCACAGGAATCTGGGGGGGGGGGGGGGCATTCAATACAAGTATCTCCCCCCGCGAAACCGGAAAATTTCACGCCGCCTCGCGGCATGACGCAAGTTTCGTAATTGCTTATACAAATTTGGAAAATGGGAAAATGAATTCCATTAAGTGTCTGGCAGAGGCTCTCTCTCCTTGGCGGTAATTGCTGGCCCCAGGGCCCAATCCCTTCATAAAATATTAACTTTCAAGCGGGCTACATGTTTAGCTAGCTAGTCTGCCGAGCTCCGAAAAAGGCGACGCGAACGCAAGGACGCGGACATCGGGACCCGGAAGCTGCTCCAGCGGTGCCCAACTTCCTGGACCGAAGAGCTAATAGTGGGGACCAGGCCAGGACCATCTCCTCAAGCCAACTCCCACCAGGCTCCTCCAGATCCACAGGGACCATTTATGCGCGGGAAAGGCGTTCTGCCTCTTGCTGCTTTCAAACCATTTGCACTGTTACCAGTTGTTTGTTACAGTTCGGTACATATGTATACAGTTAATATTATCACATGTACTATTGAGCGCTGACTGCCACCGGTCATCGTGATTTACTATCCGAGGCTAATGTAGGTATATGAAAAACTACCTTCATTTCAATATGTTTCATCATGCCGAGATGTGCAACCAGGAAAAGGGGTTCCTGAGGTTGGCTCCAATCACGGTCTGGTTCCAATATGAAGATTTCGTTTTCCACGACCTAAAATTAAAATTGTCACGCCGCTTCGCGGCGTCACATTAGTGGACATCGTCATAACGAAGCCATCGTCATCGTCTTCGGTTCGTCGTAACGCTGAATTTAATGAATAATATTGTTACCTTCTCTACAAGGCCCACCGCCTATATTTCTGGGTTTTATCAGACTAACCCGTAAAAAATCGCGCTGCTTGGCGGCCTAAATAATAAGTATGATATGAAAATCCACATTAAAAATGCTGCAAAAGCTTAAATACACGCAGACAAAAATGGGGGTGATTTTTTTTCCATTTCAGCCGACCCCCACTAAAAAAAATATCGGCGACGCCCCTGCGAGTTGGTATGAGATAAACATTATTATTACTTATGTGTATAATGTATATGCTACGGAATATTGCGTTTTTGTGGGGAGTTTTCTCCGAAAAAAGTGAATTTCTTAAGCTCGAATACCAAAATAAGGTGACCGGCCCAAATCCGCGGAGGAAGAAAATGGGGGTACTTTTTTGCCACAAAAAGATGCCCCCCCCCCCACGGAGAGAGGCTAGATCCGCCAGTAGTCTCATATTGATTATGGGGATGGAGGCATTATTTTTCAGTACTACAGTAGATTACAGGTATGTACATACATACTCGTACATACAGTACATCTAAAAAATGACATTTGTGATATTGCGAGTTTTTTGGTCGATGGCGCCCCCCTTGAGCGATGGCGCCCCCAACGCCAATTTGTCCGTACCACTTTTATGGACGTGGTTGCGCCCCTGATCAGGTGCGCTGTTTTGTCTATCATTGAAAAAGGGATACATAAAAACTTCAAATGCAATCACACGAGAGAAAAAAACTGCCGTTTTCATAAAGTTTTCTCCTAAGATCATTATTTTTCACGTTCAGTGCAGGAAACGCATACTTGTATTGAATGCCCCACCAAGATTCCTGTGAGGAGGGGCATTTGCCCCTGATTCCCCCCCCCCTGGATCCGCCAGTGTTGTCAGCGAAAGGTGTTGTTGAGCGGGGGGGGGTAAATGATACAAACAGCAAAATAACAAAGAAGTTAATGAAAAGAAATTATACAAAAAATCGATAACTTAAATTAACTGTTCTTTCCACTTGATGATATTCTCGAGAGAAAAAAAATAACCGTGGAATTTGTGGAATTGACCACGATTTGTGAACAAATAAAACAAAACAAAAAATAAAATTAAAAGACACCAAAATCAAAGTTATGGCAATAAAGAGGCATTCATGTCTTTTCCATTCATGAATGGGATAGAGCAAAACAGAGGAATGCTCGCGATAAAGCACAACACCTCAGTTAAATAAGTGGATGGCGAACAGACAATTTTGCACTCGGGCCAGCCGACATCCACCCACCCCGTTGCCCGGCTTCACAAAATCAACCCTGCCCTATTCCCCTGTCTGCCGAAGTCCCAGGCATGCGGAACTCCGCCAGAGGCGCCCTGTTGGGCCTGAGGGCGGCACCTGGCCTGAGGGCGGCACCTGGTCGGATGGTGACATCTAGTCTGAGGGCGACAGCAGACACCTGGTCTGAGGGTGACATCTAGTCCGAAGGCGGTATCTGGTCTGAGGGCGGCACCTGGCCTGAGGGTGGCACCTGGCCTGAGGGCGGTACCTGGGTTGAAGGCGGCACCTGGCCTGAAGGAAGCATCTAGTCTGAGGGCGGCACCTGGCCTGAGGGCGGCACCTGACCTGAGGGCGGCACCTGACCTGAGGGCGGCACCTGGTCTGAGGGTGGTAACTGGGCTGAGGGCGGCACCTGACCTTACCCCCCCCCCCCCTAAATACGCCCCTGGGGCTGGCCCCCGAACCCCTGGCTGCCCCCCCCAAAAAACAACTTCGCCCCACACACTAAGTTTTGTGGCGACGCCACTGCCTCCAAAGGTACCCTTCGATACACTTCCGAAGGCGCCCTCTGACATACCTCCGAAGGCACCCTCCGATACATTTACGAGGGCACCCTCCCACATATCTCCAAAGGCGCCCTCCGATGCACCTCTGAAGGCGCCATTCCACATAGCTCCAAAGGCGACCTCCGATACACCATTGAAAGCACCCTCCCACATGTCTCCAAGGGCGCCCTCCGATACACATCTGAATGAGCCCTCCCAGATGCCTCCAAAGGCGCCCTCCGATACACCTCTGAAGGCGCCCTCACACATACCTCTGAAGGCGCCCTCACACATACCTCTGAAGGCGCCCTCCGATACATCTCTGAGGTCGCCCTCCCAAATAGCCCCAGAGGCGCCCTCTGTGAGACCAGAGGCGCCCGGTCTCACATTCAGCGAAGGGCGCCTTTGTATATATGGAGGGAGGGCGCCCTAGGTCCTCGGATAATGTATCTGAGGGTGCATTTGGACTATGTGGGAGGGCGCTTTCAGAGGTGTATTGGTGGGCGCCTTTGGAGGTATGTGGAAGGGCGCCTTCAGAGGTGTATCGGAGGGCGATGTATTGGAGGACGCCTCCGAAAGTGTATTCGATGGCGCCTTTGAAGGTATGTGTGAGGGCGCCATCGGAGATGTATCGGACGACGCCTTTGGAGCCTGTAGGTATGTGTGAGGGCGCCTGCGAAGTTCAAAGGTGCATCGGTGGGCGCCTTTGGTGGTATGTAGGAGGGCGCCTTCAGATATGTATCGGAGGGCACCTTTGGAGGTATATGGGAGGGCGCCTTTGGAGGTATGTTTGAGGGCGACTTCAGAGGTGTATGTGTATCAAAGGGCGCCTTTGAAGGCATGTAGGAAAGCGTTTCCAGTGGTGTATTGGAGGTCGCCTTCGGAGCTATGTGGGAAGGCGCCTTCATATACGTATCGGAGCGGAGGGCGCCTCTGGAAGTATTTGGGAGGGCGCTTTGAAAGTATGTGGGAGGGCGCCTTTAGAGGTGTATCGGAGGGCGCCTTTAGAGGTATGTGGGAGGGCGCCTTCAGGGATGTATCAGAGCGCGCCTTACATTCAGTGGGACGCGCCTCATATTCAGCCGGAGCGCGCCTCACATTCAGCGAAGGGCGCCATCGGCGCCCTTCGCTGAATGTGAGACGCATTTCATGAACCGAAGGCGCCTTCGGTGCATGAGGGCGCCTTCGGTGCGTGAGGGCGCCTTCGGCGCCCAAGGGGGGAATGGTTCAGTGACCCCCCTAAATGCACAATATGCACAGCCTTATGATTTGTCTGAAGCGCGGTTGCCACCAGTTCCCACCAGCTAAACCATGCTTCCCACGTCATTTGGTCAAAATAAGTATGCTAGCGCCTAGCGCTATCGTCGGACGTCGGACTAGTAGGGATATACAGGAAGTGCCACTCTGACGCTTTTGGCGACAGCATGGCTTCTATAGAAGCCACTAGTGCTAACCCGTCCGCTCCGCTGGACGATTAGCTGGCATCTCCGGGATGGAGGTATCCGCACCAATTCAGCACGTTAATTAACTGGACTGGAACTGGAACTGCTTAGGACACAATTACCTATTACCCGTCAAGGAATCACCGCCCCACCAACTCCGGTGCGTCGGTGACTTATCTGGCATCTCCGGCTTGGAGGTATCCGCACCAATTCAGCACGTGAATTAACTGGGACTTCTAAACTGAATAAACTGAGCGGTGCCGGAGAGACAGACGGATAGACAGACGCTTATCAAATAGTAATATAGATGCTGAAGCCAGAAAGGAAACAAAAACGCGGCGATAAGCTAGATGCTAGATGCTATTTGACCAGCTAGAGGCTATTTGGAATAGTACATATAGATATTTAAATCAACAGAAAGTGAGCAAACATCACATTTTGACGTATGAATGGGTCTCATATACGGACGGGTCCCGGGCTGCGCGGGCTGGAGCGGGCGGCCGAGCGGTTTTTCCTTGCTGAAAGAAGTCGGCCGGGTAAATATGGCAGCACTGCGTTGTCGCCGACAGCAATGGGAAACCCGGGGAGTGGCCACTCCTGTATATCCCTTCTCAGTGGTTTGACCTTAGTAGATCAGCTGATCTCAGGGCTGCCAGACTTGGCGATTTGTCGCCAAATTGGCGACTTTTGGACCCCGTCGGCGATGGAAAAATGGCATTTGTCGATTGGCTATAGATAAAACGCGGGAAAATGGCGAATTTTGAAATGTAGCCTGCAAATTATGGAATTACGGTATTTTTTTAAAAATAATTCCAGACATTTTTTATTCGTAAGGCTAATACCCTCAAGCAGTGTTTCACGTTCCAAAGTGGAAAGGTACTGAATTTGCAAGTAAATCAACAACAACACTATTTTTACATTTTCAGACGACCATGCCACTACAATGCTTTACAGGGACGTAGCCAAGGGGGTGGGGGGGGGGGGCACGGGGGCCATCTCCTCTCCCTCCCCCCCCCCCCCGTCAACAACTTTTTGCTAACGAAACGGAGCGAAATTTTATCCTCCACTGTCGTGCCCCGTGCCCCCCCCCCCCCCCCCTGATAAAAAATCCTGGCTACTTACCTGATGCTTTAGATGTCCAATCAACATGCTTATACAATGCAATCGACTTGGCGAAAAGTTGTCGATTTAAATTAAATTTAAAAAAAATCAAGAAATTTGCGATGTCTGGCGATAATTCGGCGGAAATTTGGCGACAAAGACCAATTTGGATCTGGCAGCCCTGGCTGATCTTGCTGCAGTCGTCCGAATCCTGACCCGGTATTCGAGCATCACAACATCCATAGACCATAGGTAATATTATTATAGGGCCTTGGGTAAGATCACCCATTTATTTTCCAAAACATCAACTACATGTCAATGGCAAATGACGGTGTGGTATGTTATTTAGTGTGATCTAAATTTTTGCTTAACTTCGGTGTAGACAAACTCGACGCTGTCTCAGTCCCGGCTTGGGCTGGAAGGTCCGAACAGCCCCCACCAGTAACGGTTGGCAGCACTCGGGCGTTTGGGCGTTAAATACCTACTACACCATAGGGTTACCATGTTAAATCGATGATTTTCAGACGAGACTGGCTTGTAACCTATGGTACATATTTTAAATCCGACTTCTGGAACAGATAGCTACAAGCCTTAGCTACAACGTTTCTATCTATCATTTTTCGATATTCCGGGCGTAAAGGGGTTAAATGGGCTTGGGGGTTAAAAAATGTCTGAACGACCGCTGACCGATTCCAAATGCTACTACAGTTACTGAAATATACACTACTTCGACTACTACTTCGTAGTAGAATTTAATATGACCGCTTCCAAATACTACTACATGTACTGAAATTACACTACTTCGACTGCTACTTCGTATATTTGCTGGAGTTTAATTCAATAAATAAAGATATAATCTATGGAAATACAAGTTATTGATAACAAACAATACCTTTAATTTATAATAGACAAAACAATTGCAATACAAATTATATCTTGTTTAATTCATTTGGGCGTTACATTCCTTACTGTTCTACCCGTTGTTCTTTTACCCTGGTCCGAAAAGGTATTCTAAGCCAATCTGATTCTGCTAAAATGCTTATTGCTTCCTTATATTACAAATGCAGCGTTTTGCCCATCAATGCGGTTGCACACTGATATAATAATTGTTGTCTTGCTTTTTACCTTTTTGAAGTATCATATTTATAATTGAATTATGCTGGCAAGAACAGTTATGATATAGGTAGGTAAATGAGCATTAGTTCAGTAATTCACCTCCCCAGTTAATGGTGTTCTTGAGGTCCCTGATAGAAGAATAGTAGTCAGTTGACAGTAATATTACAACAGACTGAAAAGTGGTTTATCTTTGACTCTACAAGATGGTCTGGTGGGGTCCGAGGGGGGGGTGACAGCCCCTGGTAGGTTCTGCAGTGCAGCGAGCAAATGTAAGCGGACTGCAGAGCATTCTAAATGGGGTCCCTGCAACCGTAATTGCTGTAAAGGTTAGGTCAGGTTTTATTATGTATCATTTTTGGTGAAGTCCTAGCTTTGGTATTACTGTTACACTTTTCTGTATGTCATAATAATACTCTTCTTCTTTTAGGGACCTCAAGAACACCATTAAAGGGAACTGTTCACCTTGTTTTTGTTTAATATATACCATACCACAAGTATCCGTCCCGTTTCCCATTGCTGATTGGCTGATGTGTTGCCCTTATAAGGGACACAGAGCTGGATTTCCTTGACAGATTGCTTGATAGTTGGCAGTAAGGGGGCATTTTGAGTTAAACATGAATATGACTTTGGTTTGGACCATATATAGATATATGTGGAGAAAAAGTAAGTTTCTCTTTGTATGACATGTGACGTCATACCAGTGGTTTGACCTGGCATGACTGGCTCCGCCTGCCGCCTACTAGTCTCTGACAAGGGGCCACTGCATCTGCACTGCATCGCCAGGGCGGCTGAGCGGATATTAGTGAGGCGTTGTGATCAGAGACTATGTGCCAGAGAGTGTATAAAAAACCTGGATGCAGTGTCCTAGGATTGCAAAATTTTGGGTGGAAAACGACAGCCTGTGGGTAATATTTTTCCACTCTTTTTCCCCAGTTTTCCACTCCCTAAATAAATATGACTATTGGACAACTGTAACCCTGACACTGATATTAACCTGTGTATGAAAAAAATAGGTTAGGAAGGTATTGTCATTTGTAACAGCTGATTCTGATGTGAGCTCTTTTTAGGCTGAATTTTCCACTCTTTTGGGTTATTTTTAGGCCCAATTTTCCAATCTGCACCTAGGCTTCAAAGAAGTTTTAGAACCCCGCTCCACAGTCCCATCAACGTCGCACCCAGTCGTCAGTCCTACTCAAAACTGCATGCAGCCTCCACAGCGGCATTTGGTCAAGAGCACATACTTAACTGGGGAGGTGAATTACTGAACTATTACTGGTAAATG
>JAXIVJ010006367.1:0-7500 GCA_036785665.1 Chirona hameri | reverse complement strand
CAGACACAGACAGACACAGACAGACACAGACAGACACAGACAGACACAGACAGACACAGACAGACACAGACAGACACAGACAGACACAGACAGACACAGACAGACACAGACAGACACAGACAGACACAGACAGACACAGACAGACACAGACAGACACAGACAGACACAGACAGACACAGACAGACACAGACAGACACAGACAGACACAGACAGACACAGACAGACACAGACAGACACAGACAGACACAGACAGACACAGACAGACACAGACAGACACAGACAGACACAGACAGACACAGACAGACACAGACAGACACAGACAGACACAGACAGACACAGACAGACACAGACAGACACAGACAGACACAGACAGACACAGACAGACACAGACAGACACAGACAGACACAGACAGACACAGACAGACACAGACAGACACAGACAGACACAGACAGACACAGACAGACACAGACAGACACAGACAGACACAGACAGACACAGACAGACACAGACAGACACAGACAGACACAGACAGACACAGACAGACACAGACAGACACAGACAGACACAGACAGACACAGACAGACACAGACAGACACAGACAGACACAGACAGACACAGACAGACACAGACAGACACAGACAGACACAGACAGACACAGACAGACACAGACAGACACAGACAGACACAGACAGACACAGACAGACACAGACAGACACAGACAGACACAGACAGACACAGACAGACACAGACAGACACAGACAGACACAGACAGACACAGACAGACACAGACAGACACAGACAGACACAGACAGACACAGACAGACACAGACAGACACAGACAGACACAGACAGACACAGACAGACACAGACAGACACAGACAGACACAGACAGACACAGACAGACACAGACAGACACAGACAGACACAGACAGACACAGACAGACACAGACAGACACAGACAGACACAGACAGACACAGACAGACACAGACAGACACAGACAGACACAGACAGACACAGACAGACACAGACAGACACAGACAGACACAGACAGACACAGACAGACACAGACAGACACAGACAGACACAGACAGACACAGACAGACACAGACAGACACAGACAGACACAGACAGACACAGACAGACACAGACAGACACAGACAGACACAGACAGACACAGACAGACACAGACAGACACAGACAGACACAGACAGACACAGACAGACACAGACAGACACAGACAGACACAGACAGACACAGACAGACACAGACAGACACAGACAGACACAGACAGACACAGACAGACACAGACAGACACAGACAGACACAGACAGACACAGACAGACACAGACAGACACAGACAGACACAGACAGACACAGACAGACACAGACAGACACAGACAGACACAGACAGACACAGACAGACACAGACAGACACAGACAGACACAGACAGACACAGACAGACACAGACAGACACAGACAGACACAGACAGACACAGACAGACACAGACAGACACAGACAGACACAGACAGACACAGACAGACACAGACAGACACAGACAGACACAGACAGACACAGACAGACACAGACAGACACAGACAGACACAGACAGACACAGACAGACACAGACAGACACAGACAGACACAGACAGACACAGACAGACACAGACAGACACAGACAGACACAGACAGACACAGACAGACACAGACAGACACAGACAGACACAGACAGACACAGACAGACACAGACAGACACAGACAGACACAGACAGACACAGACAGACACAGACAGACACAGACAGACACAGACAGACACAGACAGACACAGACAGACACAGACAGACACAGACAGACACAGACAGACACAGACAGACACAGACAGACACAGACAGACACAGACAGACACAGACAGACACAGACAGACACAGACAGACACAGACAGACACAGACAGACACAGACAGACACAGACAGACACAGACAGACACAGACAGACACAGACAGACACAGACAGACACAGACAGACACAGACAGACACAGACAGACACAGACAGACACAGACAGACACAGACAGACACAGACAGACACAGACAGACACAGACAGACACAGACAGACACAGACAGACACAGACAGACACAGACAGACACAGACAGACACAGACAGACACAGACAGACACAGACAGACACAGACAGACACAGACAGACACAGACAGACACAGACAGACACAGACAGACACAGACAGACACAGACAGACACAGACAGACACAGACAGACACAGACAGACACAGACAGACACAGACAGACACAGACAGACACAGACAGACACAGACAGACACAGACAGACACAGACAGACACAGACAGACACAGACAGACACAGACAGACACAGACAGACACAGACAGACACAGACAGACACAGACAGACACAGACAGACACAGACAGACACAGACAGACACAGACAGACACAGACAGACACAGACAGACACAGACAGACACAGACAGACACAGACAGACACAGACAGACACAGACAGACACAGACAGACACAGACAGACACAGACAGACACAGACAGACACAGACAGACACAGACAGACACAGACAGACACAGACAGACACAGACAGACACAGACAGACACAGACAGACACAGACAGACACAGACAGACACAGACAGACACAGACAGACACAGACAGACACAGACAGACACAGACAGACACAGACAGACACAGACAGACACAGACAGACACAGACAGACACAGACAGACACAGACAGACACAGACAGACACAGACAGACACAGACAGACACAGACAGACACAGACAGACACAGACAGACACAGACAGACACAGACAGACACAGACAGACACAGACAGACACAGACAGACACAGACAGACACAGACAGACACAGACAGACACAGACAGACACAGACAGACACAGACAGACACAGACAGACACAGACAGACACAGACAGACACAGACAGACACAGACAGACACAGACAGACACAGACAGACACAGACAGACACAGACAGACACAGACAGACACAGACAGACACAGACAGACACAGACAGACACAGACAGACACAGACAGACACAGACAGACACAGACAGACACAGACAGACACAGACAGACACAGACAGACACAGACAGACACAGACAGACACAGACAGACACAGACAGACACAGACAGACACAGACAGACACAGACAGACACAGACAGACACAGACAGACACAGACAGACACAGACAGACACAGACAGACACAGACAGACACAGACAGACACAGACAGACACAGACAGACACAGACAGACACAGACAGACACAGACAGACACAGACAGACACAGACAGACACAGACAGACACAGACAGACACAGACAGACACAGACAGACACAGACAGACACAGACAGACACAGACAGACACAGACAGACACAGACAGACACAGACAGACACAGACAGACACAGACAGACACAGACAGACACAGACAGACACAGACAGACACAGACAGACACAGACAGACACAGACAGACACAGACAGACACAGACAGACACAGACAGACACAGACAGACACAGACAGACACAGACAGACACAGACAGACACAGACAGACACAGACAGACACAGACAGACACAGACAGACACAGACAGACACAGACAGACACAGACAGACACAGACAGACACAGACAGACACAGACAGACACAGACAGACACAGACAGACACAGACAGACACAGACAGACACAGACAGACACAGACAGACACAGACAGACACAGACAGACACAGACAGACACAGACAGACACAGACAGACACAGACAGACACAGACAGACACAGACAGACACAGACAGACACAGACAGACACAGACAGACACAGACAGACACAGACAGACACAGACAGACACAGACAGACACAGACAGACACAGACAGACACAGACAGACACAGACAGACACAGACAGACACAGACAGACACAGACAGACACAGACAGACACAGACAGACACAGACAGACACAGACAGACACAGACAGACACAGACAGACACAGACAGACACAGACAGACACAGACAGACACAGACAGACACAGACAGACACAGACAGACACAGACAGACACAGACAGACACAGACAGACACAGACAGACACAGACAGACACAGACAGACACAGACAGACACAGACAGACACAGACAGACACAGACAGACACAGACAGACACAGACAGACACAGACAGACACAGACAGACACAGACAGACACAGACAGACACAGACAGACACAGACAGACACAGACAGACACAGACAGACACAGACAGACACAGACAGACACAGACAGACACAGACAGACACAGACAGACACAGACAGACACAGACAGACACAGACAGACACAGACAGACACAGACAGACACAGACAGACACAGACAGACACAGACAGACACAGACAGACACAGACAGACACAGACAGACACAGACAGACACAGACAGACACAGACAGACACAGACAGACACAGACAGACACAGACAGACACAGACAGACACAGACAGACACAGACAGACACAGACAGACACAGACAGACAACAGACAGACACAGACAGACACAGACAGACACAGACAGACACAGACAGACACAGACAGACACAGACAGACACAGACAGACACAGACAGACACAGACAGACACAGACAGACACAGACAGACACAGACAGACACAGACAGACACAGACAGACACAGACAGACACAGACAGACACAGACAGACACAGACAGACACAGACAGACACAGACAGACACAGACAGACACAGACAGACACAGACAGACACAGACAGACACAGACAGACACAGACAGACACAGACAGACACAGACAGACACAGACAGACACAGACAGACACAGACAGACACAGACAGACACAGACAGACACAGACAGACACAGACAGACACAGACAGACACAGACAGACACAGACAGACACAGACAGACACAGACAGACACAGACAGACACAGACAGACACAGACAGACACAGACAGACACAGACAGACACAGACAGACACAGACAGACACAGACAGACACAGACAGACACAGACAGACACAGACAGACACAGACAGACACAGACAGACACAGACAGACACAGACAGACACAGACAGACACAGACAGACACAGACAGACACAGACAGACACAGACAGACACAGACAGACACAGACAGACACAGACAGACACAGACAGACACAGACAGACACAGACAGACACAGACAGACAGACACAGACAGACCACAGACAGACACAGACAGACACAGACAGACACAGACAGACACAGACAGACACAGACAGACACAGACAGACACAGACAGACACAGACAGACACAGACAGACACAGACAGACACAGACAGACACAGACAGACACAGACAGACACAGACAGACACAGACAGACACAGACAGACACAGACAGACACAGACAGACACAGACAGACACAGACAGACACAGACAGACACAGACAGACACAGACAGACACAGACAGACACAGACAGACAAGACAGACGACAGACACAGACAGACACAGACAGACACAGACAGACACAGACAGACACAGACAGACACAGACAGACACAGACAGACACAGACAGACACAGACAGACACAGACAGACACAGACAGACACAGACAGACACAGACAGACACAGACAGACACAGACAGACACAGACAGACACAGACAGACACAGACAGACACAGACAGACACAGACAGACACAGACAGACACAGACAGACACAGACAGACAGACAGACACAGACAGACACAGACAGACAGAGACAGACACAGACAGACACAGACAGACACAGACAGACACAGACAGACACAGACAGACACAGACAGACACAGACAGACACAGACAGACACAGACAGACACAGACAGACACAGACAGACACGACAGACACAGACAGACACAGACAGACACAGACAGACACAGACAGACACAGACAGACACAGACAGACACAGACAGACACAGACAGACACAGACAGACACAGACAGACACAGACAGACACAGACAGACACAGACAGACACAGACAGACACAGACCAGAGACACAGACAGACACAGACAGACACAGACAGACACAGACAGACACAGACAGACACAGACAGACACAGACAGACACAGAGACACAGACAGACACAGACAGACACAGA
Source organism: Chirona hameri (assembly GCA_036785665.1). Taxonomy (NCBI): domain Eukaryota; kingdom Metazoa; phylum Arthropoda; class Thecostraca; order Balanomorpha; family Balanidae; genus Chirona; species Chirona hameri. The sequence goes on along the minus strand of JAXIVJ010006367.1, from coordinate 1,310 downwards.
CAGACACACAGACAGACACAGACAGACACAGACAGACACAGACAGACACAGGACAGACACAGACAGACACAGACAGACACAGACAGACACAGACAGACACAGACAGACACAGACAGACACAGACAGACACAGACAGACACAGACAGACACAGACAGACAGACAGACACAGACAGACACAGACAGACACAGACAGACACAGGACAGACACAGACAGACACAGACAGACACAGACAGACACAGACAGACACAGACAGACACAGACAGACACAGACAGACACAGACAGACACAGACAGACACAGACAGACACAGACAGACACAGACAGACACAGACAGACACAGACAGACCAGACAGACACAGACAGACACAGACAGACACAGACAGGACACAGACAGACACAGACAGACACAGACAGACACAGACAGACACAGACAGACACAGACAGACACAGACAGACACAGACAGACACAGACAGACACAGACAGACACAGACAGACACAGACAGACACGACAGACACAGACAGACACAGACAGACACAGACAGACACAGACAGACACAGACAGACACAGACAGACAGACAGACACAGACAGACAGCAGACACAGACAGACACAGACAGACACAGACAGACACAGACAGACACAGACAGACACAGACAGACACAGACAGACACAGACAGACACAGACAGACACAGACAGACACAGACAGACACAGACAGACACAGACAGACACAGACAGACACAGACAGACACAGACAGACACAGACAGACACAGACAGACACAGACAGACACAGACAGACACAGACAGACACAGACAGACACCGACAGACACAGACAGACAACAGACAGACACAGACAGACACAGACAGACACAGACAGACACAGACACAGACAGACACAGACAGACACAGACAGACACAGACAGACACAGACAGACACAGACAGACACAGACAGACACAGACAGACACAGACAGACACAGCAGACACAGACAGACACAGACAGACACAGACAGACACAGACAGACACAGACAGACACAGACAGACACAGACAGACACAGACAGACACAGACAGACACAGACAGACACAGACAGACACAGACAGACACAGACAGACACACGACAGACACAGACAGACACAGACAGACACAGACAGACACAGACAGACACAGACACCAGACAGACCAGACAGACACAGACAGACACAGACAGACACAGACCAGACCACCAGACCAGAAACCAGACCAGACAGACCAGACCACCGACAGACAGACACAGACAGGACACAGACAGAACAGACAGACAAGACA